>CAWVRF010000447.1:0-169053 GCA_963932465.1 Maratus speciosus
AGTTCATCCGTTTTTAACACATGAAATATTAAATTCAGCATAGATTTTAGAAATATTTTGACAACTAAGTAAAAAAAAAAAAGAGACGCCCTTTAAGAAGAGCACACAGAAAACAAAAATGAAAAATATTAATATCCTCAGGAGATATTTTAAATATAAGAATGCATCAAACGTCCATAGATTTAACCCTTTATCTACTGACGGTACTTATAAGTACCATTAAAATAACTTGTTATAAAATTCATTTAATACATCGATCAGTTGTAATACAGTTTAAAATGGGTTATAGATACATTACTTTATCTTGTTCCAAAAGCATTATGGGTCACACAAAACAAAAATATTTCTAATAAAATGATGATTTCTTTTGTCTTTGCGTCCTTTCAGCTTCCTTGGCGTGTTGGAGGGAGGGGGGGGGGGGGGGGATTTTCAATTCGGAAATATTTCTATTGTACGAAAATTATATTTGTACATTTCCTAATTCTACTAAATACTATGAAAATTATTTGAAATAAAAGATTTGAGTGGGGTTATAAATATTGCACAAAATCCCTATAAATTCAAATCTAATTAATCCTTCTCAAATTTATTAAATGATTATGTAAATCTTTTAATGTAGTTTAAGCAATTTATGAAAAATGCTTTAGAAGATAAAATGTTCATGAATTCATAACTCAGTACATAAAGGGTTAACATAACCGAGGGGAATTTGGATACTGAGTGACGAGTAGCCTTAAGAACCTTTTTTTTTTCTCATAATATGAAAAATATTACCAACGTTTCGTTTTTAATACACGCAAAAACACATGCATCTATTTGTGATAATTTATGCACACTTACACATGTTACGTGCATGTAGATTGCCAGGCGCCACTTTTAGCCCAGGCAATAGGGGATTTTACCTGGCAAAATTAATGGTAGTTCTGGAAATCGGATTACTTTATGTTTTTTTGGGTCGCTGAATCCGAATTTGTAACTTCCCACCAAAATTTCCCCCGGCAACCCTCCAAATTTTGGTAAAATGCCCCAAAAAACGTTTTTATTAAAAAAATCAAATTTTTTTATTGTTCTAGGGGAAAAGTATGTACAAATTCAGAAAGTAGACAAAATTTGCAACAAATAAGACACACGACATTATGACGTAGAATGAATGGGGAGTGGGGGATCTGCCTCGGAACATGCGCCGCGTGTTATACGTGGACAAAGTTGCACAATTCCACTTAACCACTCACATCGTTTACATTCTCCCTCCCGTCTCCCCTCCGAACTTTCCCTATAAGGTTTACTTTAAGTTTTTTGAGTCGCTGAATCCGAATTTTTAACTTTCCCCAAAAATTCTCTCTCCCCCCCACCCCCCGCAACCCCTCCAAAATAGTTGTTTTTAAATTAAATGTTTTATTGTTTTAGGGGAAAAGTATGTAGAAATTCAGAAAGTAGACAAAATTTGCAACGAATAGGATATATGACATTATCACGTAGGATAAACGGGGAGAGGGGGGGCTGCCTCGGAACATTCCCTGCGCGCTGTTCTCAAAAACCAAATTTTTTCAAAAAATCAATTTTTTTTTTTTTTTTTTTTTTGGGGGGGGGGGGGGGGTTGCCGTGTGAAATTTTGGTAGAAAATTACAAATTCAGCGACCCAAAAAACATAAAGTGAGTCGAAATCCAGAACTAGCATTAATTTTGCCAGGTAAAATCCCCTATTACCTGAACTTGCATAACTTAGTGCACGTAGCGCGGCAATGCATTAAAGGTGCGCTTTTCGGGAGTGCCTGTTATAGACGTATTAATGCCGCACTAGAAAAAAAAACTGACGATTGTCTTAAGAAAATATCTGAAGAAAATCTGTAGGTATTCAACCAATTTTTTTCTGCAAATTTTTTGCAGAAATTATGCTAAAAAGTGGACCAAATACCTTCAGATTTTCTTCAGAATTAATATATATAAAGAGTTTCTGCAGAAAGCATCCTCAAAATATTTTGTAAATGTAGGCTTAAAAAGTGGGGCAAATATCTACAGATTTTCTTCAAAATTAATATTTATATAGAATTTCTGCAGAAAGCATCCTCAAAATTTTTTGGAAATCTTCAGAATATATTTTTATAGAATTTCTGCAGAAACCACCCTCAAAATTTTCTGCAAATGTAGGCTTAAAAAAGGGGCCAAATACCTACACATTTTCTACAACATTAATATTTCTACAGAAAATCTGCAGAAAGCATCCTCATTTTTTTCTAAAAATGTACGCTTAAGAAGTGGGCAAAATACCTACAGATTTTCTACAGTATTAATATTTCTACAGAATTTCTGCAGAAGGTATCCTCAAAAATTTCTGCAAATGTTGGTTTAAAGGGTGAGCCAAATACCTACAGATTTTCTTCAGAATGTTTCTGTAGAATTTTTGCAGAAATCATCCTCAAAATTTTCTACAAATGTATGCTTAAAAAGTGCGCCAAATCCCTACAGATATTCTACAGAATCAAATCTACGGACTTTCTTCAGAAAGCAGGCTTAAAAAAAATGGGCCAAATACCTACAGATTTTCTTCAGAATTAATATTTTTACAGAATTTCTCCAGAAATCATTCTCAAAATTTTCTGCAAATGTAGGCTTAAAAAGTGGGCCAAATACCTACAGATTTTCTTCAAAATTAATATTTCTACAGAATTTCTGCCGAAAGCATCCTGAAAAATTTCTGAAAATGTAGGCTTAAGAAGTGGGCCAAATACGTACAGACTTTCTTCAGTATTAATATTTCTACAGAATTTCTGCATAAAGCATCCTCAAATTTTTCTGACAATGTAGGCTTAAAAAGTGGGCCAAATACCTACAGATATTCTGCCTAATTAATATTTCTATAGAATTTCTGCAGAAAGCATCCCCAAAATTTTCTGCAAATGTAGTCTTAAAAAGAGAGCCAAATATCTACAGATTTTCTTCAGAATTAATATTTCTACAGAATTTCGGCAGAAAGCATCCTCAAAATTTTCTGCAAATGTAGGCTTGAGAAGTGGGCCAATCTTTTTAAAAAGTAGTACCGACTGAATAAAATTTGTGTAAGAGACGCCGGAGTGCAAAGGGTCAATACTTCTACAGAAAATCTGCAGAAAGCATCCTCAGTTTTTTTCTAAAAATGTAGGCTTAAGAAGTGGGCAAAAACCTACAGATTTTCTACGGAATTAATATTTGTACAGAAAGCATCCTCAAAAATTTCTGCAAATGTTGGTTTAGAGTGGGCCAAATACCTACAGATTTTCTTTAGAATGTTTCTATAGAATTTTTGCAGAAATCATCCTCAAAATTTTCTACAAATGTAGGCTTAAAAAGTGGGCCAAATATCTAGATTTTCTTCAGAATTTCTGTAAAAATTATCTTCAAAATTTTCTGCAAATCTTAGGCTTAAATTTAAATGTGGGCCAAATACCTGCAGATTTTCTGAATAAATTATTCTTAAATTTTTCTGCAAATGTAGGCTTAAAAAATGGGCCAAATACCACCAGATATTCTTTAGAATTTTTTCTACAGAATTTCTGCTTCAAAATTTTCTGCAAATGTAAGTTTAAAAAATGAACCAAATACCTATGGATTTTCTTCAAAAATTCTGCTGAAATCAACCTCTATTTTTTTTTTTTTTTTTTTTTTTTTTTTGCAAATATAGGCTCAAGAAGTAGGCCCAAACTATTTTTTAAGTAAAATGAAAGAAACTGTTTAAAAATAAAATTAAAGAATATGCTAGAAAGTAGAATTTTTTTTAAATCAAAATTCATGATTCCAAGCTAAATATTTTTTTATTTATTTTAAACATTGATACTGCACATGAAAGCAATGTCAAACTTTTCCAGTCAGCCCCTCCCCCCACCCATTCCACCCCTGAAAAAAAACTTTAACAATCAACTGAATAAAGCATTAATTTATTAATTGCTCTTCCAATTAATACCTGTAACAATTCGATATTTATTTGAATAAACTGACAAAAAAATCAATATTTATAAAGAAAATAAGATATATTTTAAATACATCTTTAATAGAATCTATATTATAAAATAAAAAATCCTTGCTGGATTGGCCTCACAGGAACAGGTAGATTTCGAAGTTTACTAATTTCACCCACAAAAACTAAATCAAGATAGAGATAAACCCAGTTTAACAATTTTATCTGGCCGCTTTTGACGAGTTTTTAATTTCGTTTTTCTGTAAGAGCTGATTTTATCAGAATCATGTTAATAGGATTTCTTTTTCAACCGCTTTTTTTTTTCTTCTTTTTTTTTGTTTTTTTGCCATAAGAGTGAGTCCTATCAAAAACGTGTCAATATAAAAGTTGTAGATAAGATTAAGAAGATTTATAATATATTTAAGTGGATTTGATATCTTGTGCACTGACGTAGTCATGAATTATTTTCTTCTTAAAACCCTATTTTTTTTCGTCCCTTCAGCCCATTTTTAATGATATCAAATATTTGTCATACATAAATTTTTTACCCTTTTCCTAGACGTAATAATAACTTTAAACTGATTTGATATGTATTATAACTAAGAAGTTATGCAGTTTTTACTGCTTTCGCAAACACCTTCCCCATTTTTCAACCCCCTTGCTGCGATTTTACTCAGTAATGAACTTGAATGAAATCCTTTGACGAAGTTTGCTAATGACAAACAGAATCAAGCACTTCTGGCTATTATAGCTGATTAATTAATAGAAAAAATTACATTACTTTTGATTTTGATGTAAATTAGCGTATCTATAGCAAAAATTCGCCACAGGTCCTGCTGTAAACTGTAACCGAATTGTTTATTCTGTTGCATTCGTTACCGTTTTTCAATTTTTATTTGCCAATATTACATATGCATTTTAATATTATTTTTGGTTAATATGACCGAACTCAAGCACAAAAAGAAAGAATTTTGTCAGTCGATTGCGGAAAAAGCACAAAATTCGGCAAATGATCATTGAAAAGAATCGCGAATTCAGTCAAACGGTTGCGGAAAACAAAATCACGAATGTAGTCAAACAAATGAGCAAAAAATCGAGAATTTCGTCAAACGATTGAACAAAACAATCGAGAGTTTCGTCAAAGATCGCGCAAAAAAGGTGCATTTTGTTAGATGGTTGCAGAAAAAAAACCACGATTCTCGACAAACGATCATGGAAAAGAATCGCGAAATTCTTCGATCGGTCGCGGATTTAATTTCGATAAATGGGCTCAGAAAATAAGTCAATTGTCAATCGGTCACAGAAGAAAATCGCGATATTCGGCAAAGAATCACAGAAAAGAAATCGCGAAACGATCGCGGAAAAAATCTCAATATATAATTTTAATTAATTTTTTAACTAATATTCAGAAGGAAAATTACGTTCGAAATTATTGGCTTGGGTTGATTTTTGACGGCCGATTATCTACTCGAGGGATATAAGTCCGAGTGGGCAGTGCCCTCCGTGGGGGTCTTTCTAAGGGAACCTAATCCGTATCTCGAAATTATTGAATACATAATACGTGATTCCAAGGATTCTGGCTTCGATTCCCAGCTTGGACATTTTTCATATTCTTGATTCTACGCTTCGTTAGCAATGTGATAAGTCACGTGTTATATATTCAATAATGTCGAGCGTAATTTCACTGCTGAATATTAATTGAAAAATTAATTTAAATTATATATGTGTTCATCGATGCTGGCTTTATTTGTGTCTCATGTTTCGCCTCAGGATTGTGTGTTCATGAAGACTATTCCATCTTGTGCTTCAGTTGCAGCCTTACCAACGTATGTGAGTGAGAAATGCCAAGCTGGGCATCGTCCTCGTAATTTAAATGGTACCTATGGAAGCAACTATTCCAAGAGTTCCGGGCTCTATTCCCGGCTTGGACATTTTTTCACATTGTTGGTTCTACGCTTCGTTAGCAATGTGATAAATAACATATTACATATTCAAAAATTTCAATTTTTATCAAATAGCCGCGAAAAAAATCGTTCGTACTTGGGCGTAGTTTGACGCAATTTCGTTGAAAGATGTTCCATTTGGTGCAGCTGTTCCATAAGCTTTTTCATGAAGATAATATACTAATTTAATTCCGAAAAAAAAATCAAGATGACGCTAATATCAATAGCGATCGTGTCCCCCCCCCCCCCCAATAATTTCTTTTTAGTTAATCAAGCTTTTTTGTTTATTGAATCTTGATAAACAGGACATGAAATTTTGGTTATTTTCGATTCTCGTGTAAGTTATTTATCTAAGAGAAAAATACGACGCAACCGTAGTTTTGGCAGAATACCTGACTCTGTAACTATTGAAGCCGCATTGCTTATGCTTATATTTTCGCGTTCGTTTCTTGCTCAGTTTGGACTTTTAATCTGTAAGCGATTTCGTACGTCATTCTGGCTAATTCCAATATTTCTAATGAAAAAAAATCAGGAAAAGAAAATACGTTAGTTTGACAATAATTCAAAATGTAGAGATCATGAAAAAGCTCGATTTTGAATCATCTACTCATTTCTTGGGAAAATCATATGGATTAAGCTCTAAAACGGTGCATGACATTAAAAACAAAAATTAAATTTCTATATTAGCAGTGCTGGTACTGCAGAGAGAAAAACAATTTATTTTTCATTTTTACTATTTTATATAATTATTTTAATATTTTACATTATTGCAAACATTCATTATATTTTCTAATGCTTAACTGCATTCAAATTACTGTTTACAAAATGTAAACAAAACAGTGACCAGAAATTCGTACTACCTCTGGTTTCAAGCTGTGTGGACTTGAGGAAGTTTACTGTATTTAAGTATATAAAGTAGAATTTACTCAATAGAGTCAAAACACTGTATTAAACACTAGTGTCGTGAAGGAAATTTTCACCTTGTTATTAATAAACTTTATAACATACTTATAACTACTTAAAAGGTGACTCAAACATATAAAAATATTATTTAATGCAACCCTGAGATCTTTCGAACACACACACGTTCAATTTCAAAGGGAGAAAAATGATTCTTTTCCCTTCATCATCTTTTTCCCTTTGACAATGAACGCACGCGTGTTCGAAAGATCTCAGGGTTGCATTAAATAATATTTTTATATGTTTGAGTCAGCTTTTAAGTAGTCATAAGTATGTTCAGGGGCGAAGCTACTGGGGGGGGGGGGGCGTAGGGGGGCGTTCGCCCCCTCAATGTCGGCAACTTTGACCACAGTCGGCAAATTCTATGAAGTCAGTATCGATCGATAGAATTCTGAAACAATCGATTTTTTTTTTCAATTTTCTACGTTTTTTCTTAAAACATACACTAAGAAACACCAATCCTTAGCATTTGTCTTAATTTCTTTCAAAAATCCGAAGTTTGCCTCTCCTTTCTTCAACTTCGCGTGACCGCTGAAAATAAATTGAGAAAGAACCAGGAGAGACTAGTTTCTCAATATACAAAAGGGTCTTTCTGAGAATCTGCAGCGGTTTAGTAGGGTTCTGGACATCTAGATGATCCACTAGCAGTGAAGATGATGACGACTTCGGTCAAGGCATTCATATTAATCGTGGTGTATCCAAATGTGCTGGACAATTGAATCATTTAGCCGATTGTTTAAACAACTGCAAGCCAATTTTTGAAAAATTGACCCAATCTGATGAATTAAGTTTTTTCTTGTTCCTTAAGGAGACCATAGATATAATTGACAGGAAAAAGAAAATTGTTCATCTGTGTCAAATATTTATAGTAAGATCGTGAAAGAAATGGAGTTGAACCGTGGAGAGGTTAGCATTACGGAAAGTGGGAACGATTCCGTCATTGAACATGACCCAGGAAAAAAGGTCTAAAATGAAGTTAGACAATCAGAGACATATTTGATCAGTTTAGGTCCGTATCAGACAAAACTCGGCGTATATCCGATAAATGATAAATAAATCCATCCCGCAAGATAGACAGCGACATTTCAACACCGCTTGGTACAAAAGAGCATCCGTTTTTGTAATATAGCACAGAACCCAATGCTATTTTTGTTTGCCTGTTTCATAATGGATCTAGGAGGAAAAAAATACAAAATGCTTCAGTTGAGATCTCTGTAAACAAAGGACACAAAATAAAGAGCTTAAGAAAAAGAAACGTACAGAAAGTTCGCACAACATTTCTCTTCCAACTCCCATCAAATTCGCTGTTTCCTATTTTGTCAGTTCATAATGACGCGTAATCACTTACTAGACGAGAGCAAGCACAAACGGATTATTCTGGAAGAGCAGCAATAACATCTTGCTTTCAGCACTGAAATTGTAGAAATCATGATGGACATTACGCGAATGTGGAGTAGACAAGGTCTGGATTGTGGAAGTGACAAAGACGAAAATGGAAACTTTTGGCAAATTGTGAAATTAATTTCCGGACATAATCCACAACAGGGGAAATGCTTGAAGACACACGTTTCAGACCACACCACATAACTTACCTTACCGCTTCATCCCAAAGCGAGATGATTGAATTTCTCGCTACAGCAGTGCGCAAAACGATAGTCAGAGATATTCAAGAAGCATAATTTTCTGGAATTATGACAGATACGACACCAGATGTTTCGCACAAGGATCGATCAGTTAGCTGTTGTGTCGAAATATGTCGACAAAGATAGAAAACCTCCGATCGGCTTGTGGAAGTTGTAAAAGAAGTCGATAAAACCAATGCCGACCTTGCATCCTAGAAATCGCACATCCTTACAAAGAATGAGCTCGAAATAGGACAGGTAGTTTTCCAGTCATACGGTTTTACAAACAGCATGTCAGGGGTATTCAACCGCACTTAGGACTAGGAGACGTTTTCAGAAATTGTGGGTCGAATTGAGCAATATATTCCTTGTCAATGTCACAGACTGAACACTTTCGTTTCGCATATCTGCAATGCCAGCAATATTATAGGTGATGTTTTCGACGTTCGGGAAGTTGTTTGTGTTTTTCACAGTAGGTACTAAACGAAAGAAACCATTAGTAGACAAGCTCAAAGAAATAGAAAATGCTCTTCTACTGCGGAATCTTTCTAAGGCGAGATGGACTGCTCGAGCGGAATCATTAAAAGCGGTTTGGATCTCATATGAATGTATCCTGCAAATTTTGAAATAGTTGGTTCCTCTACTTCTGTTAGCAAAGCAAAGATCAAGCCACGAGGTTTAAGAAAAGAAAATGTTATCGCTCGACTCCATTGCTTCACTGATGTTTCGATAGAATGTTCAGTACAAGTGCAAGTTAGTTACTGAAAAAATGAAGTCGAAGTCTCTTAAAATAGACGCTACGAAAATACTGAAGACTTGTATCAAATCATTTGAAATAATCAGCAATGACAATGAAAATATGGATAGGGAAATATAGGGTGCAGTTCTCTGTTAAACCAAGTAAGGTGTTGATCCGTTAAATGAATTTGCTATGCAGTATAGACGAAGATTGGCACCGAAGAGGTTAGACAGTAATTGAAACAATCTCTTTGCTCCCGAACTTCTAATGTTCTAACGCATAGAGTTTCAGAAGGTACTGGATACCCTTACAGTGGTGATATCTAAAAGTCTTAATTCTTTCATCAGCGTAATCACACCGCAGGATAAAATAATGTATCCTCCCATTACAAGAATGAAATGCAAACTATATCTATTTAAGAAAACGGTAAATGTCATTCGTGAAACATTGGCGATTCCTGATATGGAAGCATTACACGAAGAGATGAAAATTTTGTCATACTTCCGCTGAAAGAATGGACGATATTTACATGAAAACAGAACCTTTGAGATACATTCTGCCACTTGCGAACCATATGTTAATCGCCTGGCTCTAACTTCTCCAGTAACAGTTGCCTCGAATGTAAGAACATTGTAAATTAAAAATTGTGAAAAAAATATCTAAGAACAACAATGACCGATTCACGTTTGCTGTCGTGAATAGATGGGCTCGTCTAAAAAAATAGTCGGTTAAAATTAATGTTATGCAATGGATGAACAAAGATGTAATTAAAATAAGTTTTGATTTAATCATTTTTAATGTAAATATAAACAAGCTGATTCTGTATAAGTTCCAAGTAGCATCTTACTAAAAACTTCATTTTGTTTAATTAATCCGAATTGCAGATTTCCATCTGCACATTCAGCCAAAAATATCAAAATACTTTACGGGAATATTTACAACAATGTAACGTAAGTGAAGGGGTGATGCGTCAATCTTTAAATCTACCTTACATTCTACTCAATATTATAAAGTGTAAAGTATTCGACGTTCTAAAGAATAAAATTTAATCTCGATGGGTTCATAATGTTGAATTTTATATGGAACATACCGGGAATATTAAAATGGATTGACGGATTTTAAAGTTCAATAACTTGCAAAATGGTGGCAGCTATTTGAAAAAATTCTGGCAGGAGGGTTATGTATGTAAGATGTCAGGAGTTTTTTTACAGCAGTTCTCGATTTTAGTTTAAAACAGCAGCGATACATGGCACTGCTAGCAATAGGTGCTAAATCGGGTCCTGATTTTTTGTTTCTCTTCTCTCTCAGTATTGATGCGAAAGAAGGAGATTAAATATATGGAGTGGTTCTCAGTCGCCAATGCAGTTGTGTTCTTAGGGGCCCCACTGCATATATTTAATCTCCTACTTTCGCCTCAATATTGAGAGACGAGAGAGGCCAAAAATCAGGCCCCAATTTAGCACCTATTGCTAGCAGCACCATCTATCGCCGCTATTTTATACTAAAATCGATAATCGCAGTAAACAAATTCTTGACATCTTACATACCCCTCCTGTAAGAATTTAATTTTATAGCTGTCACCATTTGCAAGTTATTGAATTTTAAAAACAGTCAGTCCATTTTAGGACACTGAGTAGATGCATATATACAGACACAGAAAGGTACTTTTAAAGATATACAGGGTGCAAAGGAAAGTCCCTTTAACCTGAAAATGCTTGCTAACGGAGATAGCTACAGCTATGCAAGTGAGGTAACGGTATAGTAAAGCGACTACCCCCGATTTAATGCAAACGATCGCAGCGCCCCCTAGTGGTGAAATTTGGAAGATAGCCATTGCAAATCGAAAACGAAAAGAGATAAAGCAAAATTTCCAGTTACAAAGTTTTAGAGCATCCATTAATTAGTACGAAACGACCTTTTGTTTACATGGATAAGATAAATCTTCGCCAGTATACCCAAAAATGTTCGAAATCGAATCACTTTATTATGTGTAAACGTTTGAATGGAATAACCAGAAGTATGAAGAAATACGCACAATTTATTGTATAAATACGTACTTATCTCAACAAAATTTGATAACATCACACAAAAAAACAAAAAAGACGAACTGTCTCACAGTGATAAAAAGCTAATATTCAGTATGTTCAAAAAGTTCGCCATTGCTCACGATACACGTTTGTATTCGTGAGAGTAAATCTGCATGCACATTTCTCAGCATGGAACGCCTATTGCGAGCTTCTTCAATACGACGACATAGATTTAACCATTTCAAGGACGGTGGCTAGACGGTCTAGCTACCTAATTTAAATTCCAGAACTGACAAATGACACCAAGAATATTTTAATAAAAATTTTGCTTTTGTAATGAAAGCGCAAATTAGCGGTTTTTTATTTTCTAAGAAATTCGTTTGAATATTCTGGTGTCAGTGAATTATTTCATCATTTTACGAACAGAATTCTTCTGCCCCTAAAAGGATTATACTAAAATTTCAAATGCATTGAAAATTAATTTTTTACAGACATTACAGTTTAGTACAACGTCACAATTTGCAATTGCACACTGCTACATTTCCGAAACGTGAATATGCAAAGCAGAGTCATCGCTCATCGATTTAGGATATTTTTGGGTATACAGTTGACGATTTATCTTATCCGTGTGAACCAAATGTCGTTTCGTACTAATTAATGGATGCTCTAAAACTTTCTAACTGGAAATATTGCTCTATCTCTTTTCGTTTTCGACTTGCAATGACTATCTTCCGAATTTAACCACTAGGGGCGCTGCTGTCGTTTGCATTAGGTCGGGAGTAGTTGCTTTACTATACCGTTACCTCACTTGCATAGCTGTGAGGTTGCATAGCTGTCTCTCCGTTCTCAAGTATTTGCAGGTTAAAGGGACTTTCCTTTGTACCCTGTATATATATATTTTTAAGTCAGTCGGCAAAATCCTCATATACGCCCCCCTAATGAATTCTGCTTAAATATGCCCCTGAGTATGTTATAAAGTAGAATTTACTATCAGTCAAAAATCTCTCAAAGACTGAAATCAACCCTGAGACTGAAGTCTCGCACCTATGAAAGCAAAATACGTATTAAGCATAATTACAAAGATTCAAAATATAGAAGAACATTTTATTCAGTATACAATTTACAAAAATATCAATGGTATGATAGAAAATGTAGGATAACTTGCAGAAAAACTTGGTCTTACGATGGTTAGTACAACAAATTTTCCCTATAAGATAAAGTCGAGCACAAAGAAACTTGAAAATAAAGCACTAAGTCAGCAGATTATCTAATCATACACTTCAATCATTCTTTTCAGCAAAACCCAGTGACATTTGTGAACTATGTGAAGTGTTCATGAAGGTGAGCTTTGCCAGCATGTTTTTTATTTCTATTAAAAATACAATGAGTTCAGAAAAGTGTTTTATTGTTACTCCTTCACTAACTCTTTGTATCATGTGCTATGTACTTTCAATATTACGAATTCTCTTAGGTGCACCATTATCCCCTGCATTTATACTCTTTCTTTTATCATACACATGAACAAGGTCTAATAGTTTGAGGAATAGAGTTCGTTCAAATTCTTCTGGTCTGTTAAGACTATCTTTAATATACTCTTCATATTCCTGTTTAAATTTTTATCATGTCATCCTTTGACGATATAATCAACTGTAATAAGAATTTCAGTAGATCCGGCTGATGAATCCTATCTTCGCAAAGATACAGCCCAATATAATTAAGCAGAAGCTTATTTTTTTCTGCAAGGGTTGTATCTTGAATCACCAATTTCAGGCTTTCCCTGTCATTAAATTCGAGCAACAAACCAAATAGACCCTCAATGGAGTCATGCAGAATGAATCTTTTATGAGAATGAGAGGCTTGTTGCCAAAGTTCCCTAAATAGCTTTTGATAATTATAATCGTTACAGCGAAATATCACTTTATGAATAATCATACTTAAAACAAAATGAAAATTTTCTACAGGAAGAACACTCCACATAAAACTTGCAGTATATATAAAGAAATTTTGCCACGGCCAATCCAAAAGACAAAACAACACTTCGGTAACAGAGTTTTTAAATAATTTCACTTGTTGAGCACCATTCATTTGTGAAAGTAAATAACATAAAACCTCACTATAATACTCTTTAGGAGGATCAGTAATACGGGGTACTACTAAGCTTTCAAGATGCAATTTTGCTACACATAGAGCTGTCTTAAACAAAGATTTTTTTCCTGAGGAATAATTTTTGTAAAAAATATTCAGTTGCTGCTTTATTACCACCCTTTGCGGCAGATCTAAACATGTATCTGTAGGCAGAACATTTAAGATTCAAATGTTGTCTAATTATACTGCCTAATCTAGCCACTTCTCCATGTAAATGCATCCTCCAAAATATCAGCAAATCTGTTTGCATATTTTTTCCTATATCTTGTACTTCAACAAAATATTTTTGGATGCTTTCAGGTAATCTATTCCACAGTTTCGGAACATCATTCTGTAAGCAGTAGATACAGGCGAATTTGTAGCGTGTAACAATACAAATATTCTCATCCTTAATCAATACTTCTGCTGTTTTCTTTCTATCCACAGTCCCCTGTGGTGTCCAAAAAAACTGATTTGGTAGACCAAAATTGAAGAAGTCCATGTATTTGTGATGGTACTCCATCCAATTTAATATTTGTAAGCCTACCGGTTGTACAAAACCTAATATTTTCTCCTTCAAAATTGTTGGTATTGTAAGCTGTGGTACTTTTTCTATCACTTTTTCTTCGATCTTCAGCCATCAATCTTTTCTTTTAGTAGATATATATTTATGGAAATAAAGATTTTTATCCAATTCTAAAAACAATAGCGAATTTGTGAATTCTGTTACTAAAATCCTAACATCATGCTGTTTCCATAATGAAGCAGTTACACTAACAATAGCAATATGCTCAAGCGATGGTATTAGCATAAAATTCATAATCAATGTTTAGTTTGAGATAAAACGTCAGTGATTTAAGAAAGGAATTAAAAAAATTCTGAGATTTAGGTGCCACAAGAAATTTTTCCAAGCCGTTTTCATTGCATTTTCATTACACATTCAACTTAGGCTTTCTTTAGTATTTTTTCCCTGTGCTAATACAACAACAGTATGTGTATTATATATTTGAAAAAATATATATATTTGCACCAATTGCTAGACTGGGATGAAGTTCTAAAGATATATAAGATACTTTCTCAAGAAATCATTTGATGAGTTGAGATATGCATGACAGATTTTGCAATCGCTTTAATAAGCTCAGAATTCTATTAAATAAGAAGAAATGTTAACAGCACAATTAAGACGTCCAGAAAGAAGTGTAATACTCCTTCAATTGATTTCTGAGGGTAGTAATTTCTCTAGCTAAGCTTCCAGGGATTACTTAGAAGGAATTCCAGAGGCTTGATGACCTACAAGTAGAAAAAAATTATATACCCTAAGATTATAAGATATCAGAATATAAAGGCAAGTGTAACAATAAAAATAGTGAACACTCTTTTATACGCATCTTGAAAATCACATCTATTTTTTTTAAACTGTAATTCCTGTTTTTTCCCCAAAATTTCCATTACAATACATTAGTTTGGTGCGGGCTTGAAATTCGATTATTTAAAATTCTCCCTTTTTTTTACATTTGGTAGAGAGCGTAAGCAACTGAATTTATTAAAAAATACTAGCTGACCCGCCCAGCGTTACCCGGGCCTGTGATACTATTCTTAAGTGAATCCGAAATTTGTATGATTTTATATCTTTAACTCGATTTTGTCTGAAATATGTGCCCACTGACTGTGTGATAAATCGGAAAACTTATTTAGTGGTAAAAATATTCGAAATAACTGCAACGAGAAACCAGGTGTGTGTGTGTGGGGGGGGGGGGGGGGGATGTTTCTGACGACTGCGAAATTTTCGTGCTTAAAATCACTGTTATGCTATTTATTTGTAACTATTCCTAACTATTTATTTTTTTTAACCATTTGGAAAAATGGTTATTATCCTCGGTCAGGATAGTTAAATCAAAAACATATCTGAAGCGTTTTATTAGTTGAATCCGCATTTTATTCGTTTTCTGATTTGTCTATACAGTAATCTGTATTTTCCCTTTACTTTCAACAGAGATGGATACTTTTGTTGCCACTATGACAATAAGGTATTAAAAACTGCAAAAAAATTTAATAACTCACAAACAAATTGAGATACAGCTTTCAAACAAACTGCATTTAAAAGTAATTTTTTTTTCTCTATACGACGGTGTAAAAAGTAATATTGTGGGACGTTTAGAAGTTTAAAAATGAAATTTCATTTAAAATTGGTCCAGGAATATTGATGTTTAATCCATGGCGTACGTAATGTATGACCAGCTCCATAGAAGTTAAAAAATTTACAGTACCGAAAAATGTAATCCATGGCGTATGTAATGTATGATAAACTCCGTGCGATTTTTTATGTCTTAAATTTTAGTCTTTGAAAAAATCATTTTACAAATGATCGTTTAATTTATTAAATTGCATTTTTTTTTTTTCACTTTGAAATCATGAGTGACATTTTTTGATTTTCAAACTATAATAATGTCACACTTAAATCTGACTGTGACTATATGTGAATCAAATCGATACTAGATCATTAGCTAAAAGGTTAGTATTAGTATTAAAATTTGTATAAAATTAAGCATCTTTTTTTTAAATCAAAACATGCGTAATGTTCATCCTGTGGCAGAAAACCAACCCATAATCTAATTGTAATGTGACCGGAACCTAACCACAACCTAATCGTAACTTAAATGTAACCTAACTGTAACCCGGGGACGAAACTAAGAGGGGGGAGCAGAGGGGGCATGTGCCTCGGGCGCCACAACTGAAGACAAAGGGGGCGCCAGATGAAGATTTGGTTTGTCATTTTATAAGGGTCATTCCATGTCACGTGTGGAACAGCTTGTCTACATATTTCTGCTGTTTTAACAATGTTATTATATCCTCAAATTAAAACAACCACACTAATATCAAAATCTAGAGTCTTTTGTTATTTTTAATGCATAGTTTATGTTTTAAAAATATATAAGTCAATAGATATAGGTATTTATGTAAACGCCATGCAGAGGACATTTTGTTAGTTTTTCATGGAATGCCCTGAAACGGGCAGATTACTTAGGTCTAGGATTTAAAACTGAGCTTTTTATTATCTATTATTTTATTTATTTATTTATTATTAAAAACGGGCTGTTTACTAAGGTCTAGGGCAGGGACGGCGAACCTATGGTACGTGTGCCATAAGTGGCACGCAGTAGATTATTTTTGGCACGGCATAGATTCAGGTCCTACATCAAAATATAGTAGAATTTCAGAAAATGCATTAATTAATCTAGATGTTGTCTCTGTTACCTGAATTAGATTAGTTCGGTTAGTTGTCATTGTCATTACAGATCGAAGAAATTGAAATATAACTTAATGTGTCCCAGTCTAGATCAATATTGGCTCAGAAAATTTTAAGAATAAGAGAGAATTGGAAGATTATCGCAAAAGAAAGATTAAAAGGCATTGTAAGCAAAAATGCCAGTGGTAAAACTTGGAATTCAATTCCAGACGCTAAAAGCTGTAGATTCTGGCACTTGCTATTTTGACAATTTTTTCTGCGAGACATTCTTTTCGGAAAGAAATAATATGAAAAATTCAAGCAAAAACATCTTTTCAAATGAGTGCAATCCAACTTGCATTCTGTTGAAAATAACTAAGTACGAAGCTGATAGAAATTATTTGTCATCTAAGATGAGACAACAGATAATAATATTTTAAAAATAAATTTCGGAAGTATAACATCAAATATTACCAGAGTTGCAAAAAAGCCACACCGGTGGCTTTTATTGGTTTTAACCGGCTTTTTTTGGCCAAAATGGGCCTTTTTTCGCCATAATTGGCTTTTATAAAGTGAAGCATTGTAATTATAAACTTACACATTTTAAAGTGCTTGTAATGACATTTAATTGATCTAGAGCAGGGTTGGCGAACATATGGCACGCGTGCCATAGCTGGCACGCGAGAGGATATTTTTGGCACGCCGTTAATTGAAGTTTTATATCAAAATTCACTCAAACTCTCTAAAATTCTGAACCTCATTATTTTTTTATTAGTACATGAGCTTGACTGAAAATAGCTTTTGTTTTTTTATAATAAGTACTAGTGCACCTGTCATATAATTGAATTATAACTACCCGCTCAGAAACACCCCCCCCCCACCCCCTCCACACACACACTTCCTCGATTTCGTTCTGCTGGCGCCGGTAATTCGCATATGCAGAGAGAGGAATTTAATAAATCAAATTATTTTTTGCTTCTCTATACTAATAAAAGAACAATATTTCATAAATCTCTTCATCATTTAGCACATTTTGATCTGCATATGAGGCTTTATTTAACTGTTGTTGTAATTTGCTAAATAATTAGTTAGTTAAAATGACAAAAATATTACGAAGACTAATAACATATGATTTTTTTTCTGATAAGAAAAAATAATAATTCGATTGGTAAAACATTTGTAAAATGAAATGAAAACTATAAACACGCTTTCGAAGATTTTTTATATCTTTTTGTGTGTCGGCTTGAAGGAGGGGCAGGGGTAATTTATCTGGCAGATGACTGACTGCCGACACAATTCTGTTGCGTATAAAACTCATGAAACTCCAGTAGCTAGTCATTTCATTATTATTATTCTGATTTGCTTTTATTGCATGATTTTTTGTTATTAAACAACCTTCACTGTTAGGGCTGGTAAATATAAGACTGATTAGATTGAAACGTTCAAGTAGTATTTATTAAACATGGCCAATTTGGCTAAAAAACAGAAAGTACAAGATAATATAGAATTTCAAACGTGGTGGACTGAGAAATATGGTATAATTAATAAAGATGATAAAGCTCTTTGCGTTTTATGTTCCGGAACAGTGGTCTGCTGAACGTCATCCGTAAGATGGCATTTTGAAACTAATCACAAATCTCTTTCACAAAAAAGTTATGAAGAGCAAAAAGAATTAATTGCCAATGCAATTAAATTAAAAAAAAATAAAATGTCCACATCTATGATTAAATACAGTAAATTCTGCCTAAGGCGGACTCTGTGTAAGCCGGAAATCTGTCTTCCGCGGAAAATTCTTCAAGTCCCGGCGAACCCATAGAAAATTACATTAACTCATGCTGCATAAGGCGGAATCTGTCTAACGCGGAAACGGAAAGGATTGTATGGTCCCACCGAAACCAAAATTTTGCATAAGGCGGAAAAAAGGATATTTTAAAAATGAAAGGCATTTCGTTTATCAAATTTTAAAATTGATAAGTCAAGTACTCAATGTCGTGGATGTCAGTTAAATTCCATTACACTTTGAAAAAGGTAATTCAGAAGAGCAGAAACTGTTTAAATTTTAAGGAATTCTTGTTTTGACATTTTTTCCTGTACAAAATTGCATTTAAAAGTTATTATTTCTAGCAGAATGCAAATTTATGAAAATACATATTTTCTAAAGTACAATATATTATATTTTAAGGTTGTACTCAAATTCAAAATTATAGCGTTCCGTCTCATTCTCGAAGTTCATTACTTTTTGTGCGTGTAAACCTCCAATTCGCATGTATTACAGAAGTACTACGAAATTAAATAGCGTTTCTCATTTACCTATAAAGACAAAGGATCTTTCCGAACTTCAGTTTTCAATCGATTTTCGAGTCAGGAAAATGAATGAAAAATAATCAAAAATCGAGATTTTTTTTTTTTTTTTGAGGGGGAGGAGGGAGTTTTTTTTTTGCATAAGCCGGAATATTCTCTACCACGGAAAATTTTCTCAATCCCAACCAATTCCGCCTTAGACAGAGTTTACTGTATATCAACGAGGATTCTCAAACTTGTGTCGCAAGTTTCTCGGCTGCAAATGTCATCGCTCGATATGGTAAACTTTTCTGCGATGGAGAGTTTTTGAAGGAAGCCTGGTTAACATGTGCTCCCTCCTTGTTTGACGATTTTGAAAATAAAGAGAGAATAATACAGCGAATTAAAGATATGCCGTTATCCAGAAATACAGTGAAAGATAGAATCCTAGAAATGACAGAAAATGTAAGAGAGCAACAAAAATCTGATATCGAGGCTTCTCCTTTCATTTCACTGTGTCTTGATGAAAGTACCGATATAACTAAATCTGCTCGTTTAGCTGTTTTTGTACGATATTTTATTGAAAATGACATTAAGGAGGAATTATTATTGTTATTATCACTATCAACTACAACCAAGGGTGAAGATATTTGTACAGCAGTTGTAAATTCACTTACTGAAAATGAAATAAATTTGTGTAAAATAGTTTCTGTTACAACTGACGGGGCTTCCAGCATGGTGGGTAAAATAAATGGTTTTTTAAGTTTATTTAAAACCCACATTGGACATATTATTGTTGGATTTCACTGCATCATACATCAACAAGTCCTGTGTGCAAAGTCTGGGTTCGAATCTCTTAATGATATTATGGCTGTAGTCACAAAAATAGTTAATTTCATATCGTCCCAGGCTTTAAATAAACGAAAGTTTGAGGCTTTATTAGATGAAGTGAATTCTGTGTACAGCGGATTACTGATGTATAACAATGTTCTTTGGTTAAGTCGCGGCAAAGTGCTACAAAGATTTGTTGAATGTTTGGAAGAAATCCGGCTTTTTTTACATGAAGAAAGTAAAATTGAGAAATATACGCAATTGATGGAAGTTAAATGGCTTGTAAAATTAATGTATTTTACAGATTTATGCCAGCATTTAAATGACTTAAATTTAAAGCTCCATGGTAAAAATAAGACTGTTATTATCATGATAGATATGATTCAAGCTTTTGAAGCGAAATTGCAAATATTTAGAAAATACATTGTTTCTAAAAAGTATAAGTATTTATTTCTCAAACTTAAAAAAAATGGCTGATGACTTTAATTTACATGAAGAAATAAATGAAGCAAGTCTCACTGAAGACTGATTACTTCTATCATAAATTCATTAATCGAAGAGTTCTCATCAAGATTTTGTGAATTCAAAAGCCTTTCGGAAACATTTAAATTTATTATCTATCCAGATGTGACTCCTATTGATAAACTGAACTTGATTGTATTCGATTGGTTGGAAATTTCAGAAATTGAAATGGAACTTATCGACTTCCAATCCAGCTCAATAAAGGCTCAGAAATTTGTCAAATTGAGAGAAGATTTGGAGATGATCGAAAAAGACAGACTATCAGGCATCATAAATAAAAATGCTGTTAGTAAAATTATGTCCACTTGGAATTCAATTCCAGACAACTACAGTTGTTTGTAGAAGTTAGCGTTTGCCGTGTTGACAATTTGTTCCTTCTACTTATGCTTGTGAATCATTGTTTTCAGAGATGAACAATATTAAAAATTCAAATTGAATCAACTTGTCAGATGACTCCAGTTCATCATGCATTTTATTAAAAGTAACCAATTATAAGCCCGATGTCAATCATTTAGCATTCAAAATGCAACATCAGAAATCACATTAATTTGTATAATTAGTACTTTACTTTTACTCTCTTCTTATTTCAATTACTTAAACCGTCACTCGCCTAAATGCAATTCTAAATAAAACGTTAATTTCTTAGAATTCCAACCAAAGTGATAAGAATATCACGGTAAAAAATCTTAATAAATTTTGATTCGAAAAAATATAAGAACTGTTAAACCTTCACTTTCGGCTTACAATTTACGTTTTTTGTACAAATGATATTTTTAAATCGATAGAAGAAACACACATTTGTGATAATAAGTTAAATGAGAATGATAACGAACTCGATGAAGAAAAACTAACACCAAAATGGCAAGTCGCTGTGTCGCTACGTACCTTAAGCTTTTAATCTTCGGTACTTTAAGGTTCTTAAGAAACTTTTAATTTCCTTCTGAAAAAAAAAAAAGATTTTGCAATACTTATGAAATAAAAAATAAAATTTAATTAACGAAAACCCAAGAGCTAACAGGGTTCCTTGACAGACTTTTAGGTAATGTTCTTTATATTTGCCGAATTCCTTCTTATGCATTGTAATATATTTTTTAAATAATTATCCATTTAACAGTATGTATAAAACAAATATTATACAGATATAAGTCATAAATAATATTTTTTAAATATTTCTTTTATCTTTGTCTGTTTTAAAATAAAATTACATCCAATATAAAACTACCATCATTCTTAAAATGCCAACATCAACAGATCCCAAGGGGAAACGCCATGTATTACCATAATTTTTTCAATCATTTGGCAAGTTCTTTCGATTAGAGTTTAATATTTTTTACGTTTACTATATTTATTTCTTATATGTTATCTTATTTCTGTAATTATTACTATAATTAATTAATCATATCATGTGACAAGATGCTTTGGGTTGACTTTTCAATATGATACATTATTCAATTTAATGTGTATATTGGTATTAACTGCAGATATGTTATCCACATTTACCGTAATCTAATAATAGTAAAAGAAAATAATTTTGATTCATTATTCTTTATTTCCTCTTTTGGGGGCTGGGGAAGGGGCAGGAATGGGGCGGGGGAAGTTGTTGGCACGCCATGGTCACATGAAATTTTTTTGGAAAAAAATTGGCACGCGGATGTGAAAAGGTTCGCCAACCCTGATCTAGAGTTTAATAAGTAACCCAATTTCTGAATAATGAAGACATTAATACTAGAATAAAACTTAGATGGTTTTGCTAGTGATTTGTAGTCAGAATTGCAAATATGTCAGGTAAATTTTAAAAAGGCCATACCAACTGCTTTATCTGGTTTGCACTGACCTTTAACTCCAACAACCCCCCCCCCCCCCTAACTTTTCATTTTTACTGCTTTATAAAATTGAAGAAGATAATGGTTATTTAGTTACATGTTTTATTACATAATTTTAAGCGCTATTAATATACAAGTCTTATTTTATTTCTTGTAAACATTTAAAATTATACATACTCGTGTAATAAAAACGCCATTTCTCACTATTAAAAACATTATGAATAGCATAATATGCATGAATACGCTTAGCAACAAGATTTTTAAAATTGTATTTAGATTTTTTTTTTTCCTGTTTAAATGCTTCATTTTTTATAACACCAAACTCTCCTCAAATATTATATCCTTTCTAATTTCTCTTTTAACATTTATAACTTAATCTCCCCAAATGGACACATAAGAATGTTTTCATTTTGTCATTGTTTAATTATGTGGAGCTATGTAATATATAATTTCAAAACACAAGTTTGAAGTCAAACATATCCTTTTCAATATTTATAATTGTTTTTTTTCAGATATAATGCCTTCACAGTTTCGTTTTAGCAGTTATAAAGACTTATTTATTTGACAAAATTTAATAGAAATTTATAATTTTTTAGTAGAAAATTTTTATAAGTGTATTAAAAATTAATTGATCCAAATTTAAAACGAATTAGCTGTAAACCAACTTTTAAAAATAAAGACCGGCCTTTTTCAATAAAAGCCAGCTTTTTTTAAGTGGTTAAAACCAAAAAAAGCCGGTCAGCTTTTTTTTTTGGCCTGGCTAAAAGCCAGCAACCCTGAATGTTACCCACATTTACAAAATTTTAAGTAATTTAGATTTACTGTTATTTGATTCATTAAAATTGTTTACTGTTGGCACGTCATGATCATGTACGTGCCAACATGTACGTTGATCATGTATGTTGGCACGTCATGATCATGTAAATATATTTTTGGAAAAATTTGGCACATGGACCTAAAAAGGTTCGCCATCCCTAGTCTAGGGTTTAAAATGTGGAGATTTTTAAACCTATTAAAGAACCATTCCATATCAAGTGTGGGACAGCTTTTTTACACATTACTGCCGTTTTAACAATGCTATTGTATCCTCTAATTAAAACAACTATCCTAATATGAAAATCTAGGGTTTCTTGTTAATTTTAATGCATAGTTTATATTTTAACAACTTGTAAGTTAATAAATATAGGTATTTATGTAAGTATCACGTTGGGATATTTTGTCCGTTTCTCATGGAATGGTCCATATATATGTCAGTGTGTAAAATTTGGATAAAAAGTATTTTCCTGCCGAAAAATCCAAAGAAAAAACTGAGTAAAGTGTATTAAAATCGTCAAAAAAAATAAAGATTCGTGTGTAATAGAAGACAGAAAATGAATAACCCCATTCCTTTTCTTACAACTACTTTTTTACATTCATATCTAGTCTTAGAGGGGCGAGGTCTGGCGATTGCCTGGGTCAACAGAAACTTACCACAATTAGAAAATACAAGCAGTTTTATTTGTAAAAAGCTTAATAATATTCCCAATTATATTTCCAATTTTTGCCAAGTCTATCAGAAATAGAAAGTGTATTATAGTTTTATTAAAGTTTTAAACAAATTTGCCAACTAAGTTTGTAAATTTGCCAAGTGTAACAGCATTCGCGAACATTTTTTGGGGGGGAGGCTAATCCCCAGCCCCCTTAGCGAGGGCCGTGGCTAGGGTGTCAACGATTTTAATCAGTTGATTTAAATCAGCGATTAAATCATGATTTAAATCAACCGATTTTTTAAAAAAAATCATTGATTTAAATCAAAAATTTTCTAAATGTTTAAAATGTCAAAAAAAAAAAAAAAAGTATTAAAATCTAACATGAACATAATTTGAAAGTTTCTACAGGTATTTTGACTCATGAATGAACAAAAAAAAAAAAAAAAAAAAGAGCTTTAAATAACTTAGGTCTAGAATTTAAAATGGAGCTTTTTATTATCTATTATTTAAATTATTTATTTATTATTAAAAACGGGTTGTTTACAAAGGTCTAGGGTATAAAATGTGGAGATTTTTAAACCTATTAAAGGGCTATTACACATCACATGTGGAACAGCTTTTCTATACATTACTGCCGTTTTAACAATGCTACTGTATCCTCTAATTAAAACAACTATGCTAATATGAAAATATAGGTTTTCTTGTTATTTTTAATGTATAGTTTATATTTTAACAATTTATAAGTTAACCCTTAAATGCCTGATTTTTCAAAAATCATTGTAATATTGTTTTTCGGCTTTCATTTTTTAAATAAATCTTGGGAAAAATACTTTAAAAAATCATATGTTGTTTTAAGTATGGTTTATGGCTAAAAAACAGTTTGTTACTAATCGGCAATACTGGTCTTTAATTGAAAAAATAATTTTCCTTGATAAAATTCTATATTATTAAAAACACAAGAATTTTAGGAACTATAATAAGATATAAATTTTACTTGCTCACTGCAGAACAAAATAGGGTATTTCGCAAGCTTCCGAACAAAACAAAAAGAACAAGTAGCAACAATTGAAAATATAAATCTATCTTTATTCTTAAACAGCACAAGTGTTGCCATCTACATGTTGAAAATTGATTTAATAATATTTCCAGAATGTATTTTACTGTCAACATCAGGCATTATAGCTTCAATATTATTCTAATAGTATTTTAGAGCCTAAATTGGGTATGTTGCCGAAAAGCAACACCCGGCATTTAAGGGTTAATAAATACGGTTAAATTTGGATATAATTCGAAGTTGAATGGATCAGAGAAAAGTTCGAAATATCCGAAAATTCGAATTACATATATTCTCTCAAAAAGAGGAGATAAATAAAAAAGGTTAACTGCATAATGAAAGATTTAACACATAAACTTTATCTAAGAATACTACTACATCCCCCCCCCCCCCCATTAAATCAGATATTTTTTATTAGCTCGATCATTCATCGCTTTTAAGAAAAAAAGTCAAATACTTTTTATTGCTTTTATCTTTGAATGCAATCTTTGAGTCATAGCATATGATTCCGACCTATCAGTTGATACAAAAATAGAATCCTCTACATTAGACTGACCTTCAAAAAAGAACCTTAAATATTTTGCACCTTAGCTCAAAAAGTCTCAGGAACAGTTTTTATCACAAAATTTTAAGGGCAATGGTACGAAATATTCGAATTATTCAAAATAAATTCGAAATATCTCCGATTTTTTTTTACATTATTCTAGGAACCGAGCAAAAAATTCAAATTATCCAGAATTTCGAATTAAACAAGCTCGCATTATCCAAGTTTCACTGTATAGGTATTTATGTAAGTGTGACGTGCGGGACATTTTGTCCGTTTCTCATGGAATGGCCCATATATATGTATGTGTGCAAAATTTGGATAAAAAGTATTTTCTAGCCGAAAAATCCAAAAGAAAAACTGAATATAAAAAAAGATTCGTCTGTAATACAAGACAGAAAATGAATAACCCCATTCAATTTCTTACTACTACTTTTATACATTCATATCTGGTCTTAGAGGGGGCGAGGTCAGGTGATTACCTGGTCAACAAAAACTAAGTGGACAAAAAATCACAAAATAAAAAGTAAAAACGTAATAATTTTGAGGTTGTTGTGAACCGTACATAATTTGTATCTAGACATATCAGTCCATAAATAGGAAGAGTGATAGTTCCACAAAAATGGTGTAGATAATACAGGAAGATATTTTACGGTACTGGAATTCATTGTTATGCCTACAGTAAATCCTGGTTTTTGAGTTCCTAAGATATCTGACTCATATCACTATGACATTAAAGTGCCTCAATTGTAAAAATTTGTAATACTACAACAACAGTAAAACCAGGGAAAATGAAATCGGTCTATAATGGAATCTTGTCTTAAATGAAAAAAAATACATGGTTCTAACAGAAAGAATACCAACAATTATACCAGCTAAGACAGAAGCCTGTATAAAACGGAATTATTTCCGCTTTCTTTCGATTCCTTTTCCCATTTTATAATGAATAAATATTTGACAAAGCTGATTATGTATTTTACTGTTACACACTTTAAATTTTAAAATAACTCAGCTAGTAGAAATTTCGTAAACATGTCTTTTTAAATTTACTTTGCAGAGGAGAGGGGTGGCGCCAATATCCATGTTTGCCTTGGGCAGTGCCGAAACTAAGGGGGGGGAGCAGAGGGGGCATGTGCCCCGGGCTCCAGAACTAAGGGGCGCCAAATGAAGGATTATACCTTTGGAAAGGATCATTTTCTTTTGATGGACTAATGGCTTCCATTATTATGAAACAGCCATTATAAATGAAGTGTTAGGTGAAGATGAAAAAGCAGTCGTAAAAAGTTAGAAGTCTGATTTTGTCCGAATGGAGGGGACAAAATGGCCATAATTTTTTTTGCAAAAAAAAATTATGGCCATTTTTTTTCCTAACTCGGAATATACTCGAAAATAACTCGGTGAAAGCGGAAACTCGGTTAGGCGAGACTCTACTGAATATGTCATTTTAAAAATAATCTTTAGAATATTTTTGTTGATGTTCAGAGGGACCTCCCCTTTGGATCCGCCACTATAGATTACGTAGTTCAGTATTACATATTTTAAATTTAAAAATAAATTGTGTATTATAAAATTAGTAAAATTATCTTTGTAAATATACTTTGTGGAAGAGAGGGGGGGGGGGGAGGGCGCCAAAATCCATGTTTGCCTCAAGTGCAAAACAGGCTAGTTTCGGCCCTGGCCCTGGGTGAAAAAAAAAGCTAGTTTCAACCATGATAGAAGCAGCATTTATAAATACACTTTCACAATTGAAATAGATGACGTATACTCAGAACTAGCATGAAACTTCATGTCAACAATAAAAAATGGTATTGATAGAACAAACATATTAAATGCTGAAATCCAGAATACCAATATAGGTAATCGATGCTCTATATTATAACGTTCGTCCACCATTAGAGAAACATCCTCAACATCGTTATTCAATCAGTTTATTCCAAAGCTAACTAAAACATGCTTTAACCCTCTGAGGCTTCACAGCACTAGATCAAGTAACTCCAATATTACGGATGACGGCTTTTCCATGGCCGACTAAAACATTATTCAAAAAGGTAAAGACATCTTTTATTAATAATGGATGGAAACAAGAACTTCGATGGACGTTGAAAAGATAATGCCGACCGGAGATACTACTGGCAAACTCCAAACTAAACTGCCTTACTGCAAGCAGCCAGCTCTATTTAAACATCCCACACCAGCGAAAGTGCAATGGACTTTACCCGCGAATGGCAACAGCCATGGCTCTGCGGGAAAAAACCCTCCGAAAAAGACTGTTTACTGGAAGAAGGGGGAGCAGTGCTAAAATGTTCTTCACGCCTGTTGATGTTTTCCTTTTGTTTACCCGTGGCTGCCGTCACATGGGTAAAGTCCATAGCCACGCAGCAAAACAAATGTTCTTTTCGGCTTCCAGAACAAGTTCAGAAGTGTGTCATGAGTCACAAGAAAGAAGATGATAGTAACGAATCGTGGATAACGCCGTCTCGTGGTTACGGCCTGAACTAAACTAGTTACCAATGTAAACATTGTACGGCGTGTGTGGTGTAAAGGAAATGAATGAGATATGCGTGGGGCCTCTGTGGCCGAGTGGTTAAGGCACCACGCCGCTAATCGCTTGAGAGCGTAGGAGGTCTGTGGGATCGACTCCCGCTGGCTCCATTGCATACACTCTTTGTGGAGCTCCCGGCTGAAATTCTTCAAACCTCACAATGTTAGAAGGTGTGTCTAGTGACTGAATGGATATCGACAGATGTGATACCATAAAGCATGCGAGCAATTGCCCTCAATTTCCCAGAGTAGCCGGCCGTTTTGCCATGATTTCCCAGGTTGGGGGAATTTTTTGCATCCCCTGATTTCCCCCTGAATCCCATAATCCCCTGATGAGTATGAACCCTGCTTTAGTATGTGCAGAAAAAAAAATGAATGTTGATATCAGAAATAATATAGTTGATGATTTTCACCTATATTCTGTAACCCGAGAAATCCAGGTTTAGCCCCTAGTATTTACTAATGACTGTTCAATAAGAAGTAATAATTTATAAGTTTTCTGGCAAATTTATAGAAAAAAAGAGCTTCAAAAATCATACAAGAGTTACAACTGACAAAGTGTAAAACATTAATTTTTTTTCCTCTCCCACACCAAATGGTATTTTAAAAGAAAAACTTCCTATGCACCATTAAAACAAAACATGGAGCTTTAAAAGACTATGTATTCATTCATATGAAAACCAGTCAAAAACAAGTAAAATAGTTTCAAAGGAAACAATGAAGAAAACAACAATGGATTTCATGTAAAGAAAAGGGGAAAAAAATAAAAACCATCCTCACAAAAATAATTTTTTGCCAAAGTAGTTAAAAAAAACAACAGAAGATACGTTTCACATACAGTAGGAGATCTTTATAATGCAATTCTATATAACGCAATTCTCCATATAACGTACAATTTCTCAGATTTTAACAATGAATTTTGCAGTTAAGAAGCACCTGGATTCCCAGATTGTAGAAAATTGTGATTCTCTAGAGGACTAAATTTGATGCATTAGTCCAACTTTAAATCTCCTTAATTCAGAGCTTTTTAATGAAAAAATTGCCTATTATTACAATAATTTTTTAAATGACTAATACAATGAATGATTTAGTACAGACATATTTCGACATTATTTATAAAGTAAATTTAACGATAAGTGAAATGATCTAGATTAGGCAAATATTTATAATCTGGATAACTCCTTGTAACAAGGAATGCAATATAAAGATATTCTAATGTATTTTGATATGTTTGAGACATTTGGCCATGTTTGCAAGGTAAATTTAATGTTGTATGAAAGGTGGATCCACATAATGTACAAGCTTGCATTTTTACGTTAGCGTTATAAAGATTTTCTACTGTACTAGAGGAGATGAAGTTAAGATATTTTTAATTTTTACTAATTTTAATGCCAATGTTGAGAAATTTTGAATTTTTCACTCTTGATTTAGATAGGAATTTTTAGGCAAAAATATTTTTGTCACGTTAATTTAAAATTAACAAAATAAATAAAAATCATAAGTTTTGCATGCTGAAAGTTGGCTAGGAGGGCAGGGGGGAGGAAGTAGTAATTACATGATTGGTCAATTATTTATTGTTTGCTCGAAGTAACATATAATAAAAACCCCGTCGCACAGAATTCATTTGATCAACTACTGGCCATGTCACCTTATAAAGCAAAGAAAAAAAATAGACTTTGAAAAATTTTAACCATTACTTTTAATTTATTTGTTTATTTTTGGGGAGGGGTGTCAGGGTTGCTTTTTTACCAGGGTGTAGGGAAACTCTAAGAAAAATGGTACGAATGTGCTAATTTTTTTTTTTCAAGATCTTGCAGTGCATGCACAGCACACCTGCTGTATGGTGCTATAGGCAGCGGGGACCCAGTTTGAGGTTTGTTAGGTTCAAGATTTTTTTTTTTTTTTCTTTACAATAATTTGTAGCCTGTGCGCGGCAGACCAACTATATGGTGCCGCAGGCAGACCCGGTTCATTCGGTTTGAGATTTTTTTAAAATAAGATTTTCCAGTGTGTGTACAGCACACCTGCTATACGATCTAGGCAGTGAGGACCCGATGAAAAAAAGGGATAGTTAGTGGATGAAACCAGCTAATATACTATTTATTTCTCTATATTTATCAATAAATATTTAGCTTATTTATAAATCAATATATGCTTTATTCCTTTATTATAATAATTAAAACATAATTATATAATATCAATTTAATAATTAATTTAATAATTATTATTAATATGTCATTAACTGATTAAACAAAGAGATATGGGGCATTCTCACAATCTTTTGACTTTCGGGAATACAAATCTAGTGAAATTAAACTTGCCAAAATAACATTTTAATCTGATAGACGAATGCCTTAATGATTCAAAATAAAGAAAAAAGGGTCAGCAGCGAAATTTTTTTATTTAACTGAAGTTTAAGTTAAACTTGCGAGTTTAATTTTCCTTACCATTTTACAATAACTTTTTATTTTATTCTAAACTTTTACTTATAATGAATTTGCATAGTACCCACAGGACATTCAAATAAGAAATAATAAAAATGTAGTACTTTTAATACAGAATTTTTGTATAACATTGTCTTAAAGGGGTGTTAAAGAAGGGACGGTAAGGTAAAAAAAGGGGACGGTAAAAGGGACGGTGAGGATGGAACGGTAAGGAAAATTACCACCTATTTTTAGGAAAATCATGTTAAGACTAAGTGATAGCCACAATGTTCATTGACTTTTAGAAACAGTTGTTAACATTGGATTAAATTATTATTATTTTTTTAATTTACCTTGAAAAGTGCAGGAATAAATCTTGGGGGCGGTAAGACTACCCATAAAGCCACAATCTTGAAATTGATATTTAAATGCTGATTTAAATTCTGCAGTAAATTTCCTGTCAAAGAATTTTAGACATTATTTCTCTAGCATACTTCTGCATGAGAAAAAAACTTGAAAAACTTCTGCGGCTGCATCTGAAATGATTTTCTGAATAAGTTTAGCAAGAGGGACGGTAAGGATGAAAAACCCAGGGACAGAGTTAAAAAAATAATATCAAACGTAAAAATGTGTGCAGGTTAGTTTTTATAAAATAATTGTCCCAATTTCGGAAAAAAATTACATCGAATTATTTTTATTGAAACATTTTTATACAGACAGCTCCAAACTTAAAAATCAGCATCAGGGACACAGGACGGTATAGTAGTTTTCCTGGTATTTGGATCCCCAACATCGTCCAAAACTTATTTATCTCGTTAATATTGTTATGCAATCATGCAATGGGATGTTCCCCAGTATATGAAATAACAAAAACACAAAAAAAGTATTAAAATAAAAATTATTATTCAGGGACATAAAAGTCAAAAGATTGTGAAAATGCCCCATACATAGATGATTTTCACCAGCTGAATAATGTTAGAGTTAGTATAGCTAAGTTTTATTGTAATTTTTTTTAAATCAGAACATGGAGAAATTACTTTTGGTAATAAAAATATTAAAAACTGCCTTTGGCGTCAAAAATTGAGAATTTTCTGAAAATTTAGGTACATTCATATTAAACTTAACATGAAAAAAAAAGCATGTTCCGTTAGATAATAATGCTAAGAGAACAAAAATACACATATGATGAGTCTGTCTGTAACCAATATTTATTTTATCATCATGTTATGAAACTTCACATTTTGTACTCTAAAATTTAGTAAATATTCTCATTAATGTGAATAGTATTTGTTTACTTTAGAAATAAAAAGGGAGGGTGGTAGTCATTGACAGGGCTTAATTTCTAACAAAAAAAGTACTGGAGCCCTAATATTCTGCTAAAACCATAGCGCGCACCCCGCCCCCGCCATCAGTCCAATATGCATATTTATATACATTATTTGCAAAATTTAAAGCAAATTTCTTTAGTAAAATAAAAAAAATTAAATATAGCTACCTGCATATACTTAACTGTTAACTATTCCACTTTTTAGTTTATCACTCCTTCCCAATAGAAACCTTTGCCTAATTTTAATGTTAATTGATCGCAGAATTCTATAATTAAACAAGGTAAGGATTGTGATTCGAAAAAAGTGTTAAGACAAAAAAAAGGAATTGTTCGCAGATATTATGCATATATACATATAATGAATGAACAACTAGCAAAAACATTTATAAGAAAATTTTACGCACTGTTTACTCTCCATCACCTATGTGTGCGACATACTACATCACATATAAGTGTTTTAACAGGAAAAAATGTAGAAACTTGGAGATGAGAGGAAAAGGAAAGGGTAATTTAAATTTAGACTTAGGTTTTTCGGAGTCGCTTATTACACTCGGCTTCAGAGCCCTATATTTATGAGCTCCGGTGAATTTAGACCAATATTTAAATATTTAGTAAAAACAGAGAAGTACCAGAGCTGAACTCCGGTGGGTTCCAGCACAAATTAAGCCCTGCTCACCGATAAAGGCACAACTAAAGCAGAAAAAAAGCACTAGTTCATTAAAAAAAGGGCATTATTTCAAGGAAAAAAAAATACTGGGTTAAGTAGTGGTAAAAAAAAAAAAAAAAAAAAAAAAAATCAAAGACTTAACAATCACCCATGTTTTTCATAAAGATATAAGAAAGGTCTATATTTTTGCAAGCTTCCAGGTACAGTTATTTAGAAATACTCTGATATTGCAGAAAAATCTGTAAAAGAAATCTCTGGATACAACTAAGAGTGAATTTCACTTAAAAAAAAATAATAATAAAAAAAAGCAGGGTGTGTTTAGCCAGTTTTAGAACGGAGAGGGTGCTGCACCCTTAAATAATGGCCTAGAGGGTAACGCTAAATAAAAAATAATAATAAAAAAAAGCAGGGTGTGTTTAGCCAGTTTTAGAACGGAGAGGGTGCTGCACCCTTAAATAATGGCCTAGAGGGTAACGCTAAATGTGAATTAGAAAAAAACTATTTATTTTTTTTCTATGAAAATATTGTTTGTTTAAGGAATTAAATGTAAAAAGCAATAAAGCAGACTCTACAGCCAGTATTTTTACTAACAGAAAGATGGCAAGTTATAATTGATCAATTTTCTGTTAATTATGGTAACAAAATGACATAAAATTTTTTTAAAAATCATTTTGATATTAGCTCATTAACATGAGCATGTATTTTAATATAGGGTAACTCCGGGAGAGTCGTCGCATACAGGATAGATGCCGCATCCCTTGTATTTCTTGTAATTATTGATGGATGGTGTTAAATGCACAGTATAAGTGTGCAATGAGATTATTTTAACCAGTGTATAGCGTGAATCCCATTTTTATATTTACTTGTAGAAATACAGCCCTCAATTTGAGGTAAGTGCATGATTTCACTGTCCAAACTTTTAAACACGTTATGTTTAAATACTTTTCATACACTAATTACTAAATGTATGCATGATTTCGAAGTCAAAACTAAATGTAGCGTTTGATAAGAGTACTTTGTGTATGATTACGCTATTCTCCTTAGCGATGGCAGGTAACTGTGATGCCCGACATCTGCACCATGCAAAATGTGATACATGCCGCACTGCAACTCCGGTATACATGCCGCAGTTTCTTCTATACGGGATGACTAAGTGTTATTAACTTTTCCTTTTCTTTTTGCACAGACTAACCATGTTAGGCATGTTATCAAGTTTACCAAAACCAAACGAGAAAAAAGGGAAAATAAAAAGTCAGAAGGGCAAGAAAGATGCAAATCAAGATGATAATAATGAAAAATTGCATTAAGCGTAACGCAGACGTTCTCTGCAAATTACTTCGTTCCATCATGTGGCTTCTTTGCATCATGTGTTTAAATGTAGTTATATAAAGACTGTACTTTTTCGACACTTTTCCTGTAGATTGAAGTCGATCTCTTAACCCATTCGGGACCATAGGTGCATATAAGCACCTTCATAAAGAGCTTACAAAATTTGTTTCTGGCACCAGTAAAAAAGAAAAGTAATATTTGCTTTGTTTAATTAGAGCATTTTTGTGATTAATTAAGTAAAGGTAACTTCTTTTAAAAAACTGGTACCAACCGAATAAAATTTGTGTAAAAGCCACCGGTCCTGAAAGGGTTAACAAATAAATTATATAAACACAATTTTATTTTTTTTCTTTTCCCTTTCTAATACATTGATGTTACGTTGTTGCTGAAATAACAATTAAAATTTAATGTAAAAAAAAAGTCGATAATTTTAATAGTGAAAGTAGGCAACAATTATTAATTTGAATCTACTAATATACGTTTCATTGTACTCATTTAGTTTTATAATTTTATTACATCCATAATTATAGCCCAGATATGAATTTTTTTTTTAATATTTTTATTTATAACTTCATTCTGTTCTTATTACAAGCGCGGCATAACTATCGCACAAGTGCAGCGTCTCATCCTGAATGTATGGGTGATGCGCCGCAGTGTAATGTTTTAGAAAAAAATTATTAAAAAATATTAATAATTTGTTTTGAATTTTTTTGTCACAGTACACGTGTTGTATATTTAACATTAAATAGAACAGCATGGTTTTTTTTATTTTTTATTTTATGTCCACCATGGGACTTTATACACAAATTTTAAAAAATGTGTGGCATAAATCCCGGAATTACCCTACTATTAAAAACGATCATAATAACTTTTGAGTTCATTTGTACTAAATTTGTTTTACAAATTATATATTTATGTAATTATTAAGATGCTACTTGCCGCAAAATGATATAAATTTAAAAAGTAACGTTAAAAACGCCACTTATTCTGGTGCTTTTAATATTGCTTTTTAAATTTATGTATATTAATGGGTAAAAAAAAATATATAAATGATGAATACATCTTTATAATAATTAAGATTGACCAAGACAGGTTTTTAAGACTGAAACCGAAACCAAATTTTGGTAATCTTCCTGTTTTCAGTCGAAAACAAAAATGTCCAAAAACTTTCAAAAATAATTAATACTTACATAAATATATAGAATTATTAATTAATTATACATACAATGTGTGTCACTCAAGTTGGCCCTCTGTGCCTCTAACGAAAACTTTTTATTTTCATATAAAATAAAATGTAATTCATTCATCTACAACACAGAATGATTTTCTAATTACATGAATTTCATCTAATTAAAAAATGTTTTAGGTATATACATACCTTGATTTATCTTTTATTATGATTTTTGTAAATGATCATCTGTTATACTAGAACTTTCTCAAAGAATATTTGAAACATTTCTGACATTTGAAACTAATAATCTTCTATTACTGTCAGGGTTTAATTTGTGCCAGAACCCAGCTCTGGTACTTCTCTGTTTTTAGTAAATATTTAAATATTGGTCGGAATTCATGGGAGCTCATAAATATAGGGCTCTGGAGCCGAGCGGAGCAGCGCTTCCAAAAAACTGAAGTCTAAATTACCCCTTCCTTTCTTTCCCATCTCCAAGCTTTTGCATTCTTTTTTATCAAAACACTTATATGTGACGTAATGTGTAGCACACATGACACATAGGAGATGGAGATAAAAAGGACTCAATTTTTATATCACTTTTGGGGCTTGGACTGACTCGACCTCAATCTGTCTTACATTCAAAATTTTATTTATTCATGTATAGAAGAAAAAAAAAGAACTTTTGCTCATTCAAATTTACGTATATTCTATTTCAAATCATTTTAATGCTATTTTGATCAGATTGAAGGGACAAACAGAAGTCGTGTTTTTCTATTTCAAATTTATGTTGGTGACGTGTTGATACAACACAACTCAAGAGACTGAACAATGAATTTGCTTTCAGTTCGATTTTCTTTTGTGACAGTATGATAATTTTTAATTGGATGGTTTTTTTAGATATGTAACCTGAAAAGAATATTATCTGTTTTTAGTCAACAAGCATCAGCTTGAGGTCAAGGGCGGATCTGGAGAGTCCTCAAGGGGGGGGCGATTTTAGAAATTTGGAGACTTCAATATGATACGCGGTTCGGGGCTAATTTTTTTCACTGCGGGTCGTGTTACTTCCACTTTTTGCTGCAGGTCGGGTTTGGGTCCGGTTTACTATACTTTTTTGCTGTCGGTCGCGCCTGGGTCCGGTTGATTTCTACTTTTCTGCTGCGGATCGGGTTGACTTGTACTTTTTAGCTGCGTCCTAGCGAGTTGGGTTTGGGGCAGATTGACATACATAATTTCGGGTTTTGGTCAGTTTCGGATTGGGCTTTCACTCTTGCGAGAAGGGTTCGGACCAACCCAAATTTTGAAAAGAAAGTCTAAATACTTTTGTAGATAAAAACTATGTACATTAAAAGCTCCATAACGAGCACGCCCAAACAATTATTTAACAATACTTTTTAATCTTTAGGATTATGTAAAAAATACTAATTTGGTGCTTGTCTCTTTATATCTAAGATGAATTGTAATTCAGTAAAGAATGCTTTGAAACTTATTAAAAAACGTACTGGGCGTCCTAAAATGGACTGACTGATTTTAAAATTCAGTAACTTGCGAATGGTGACAGCAATTTAAAAAAATCTTGCAGGAGGGTTATGTAAGATGTCAGGAGATTTTTTTACTGCGATTCTCGACTTTACATTGCAGCGATAGATGACGCTGCAAACAATAGTCGTTAAGTCAGGCACCGATTTTGCGCCTATTGCTTGCAGCGTCATCTGTCATTTCTATTTTAAACTAAAATTAAAAATCTCAGTAAAAAAAAAAAAAAACTCATGATCAGGGATTCAGTAAAAAAACAAAAAAAATAAATTCTGAAATTTTTTGAAGTGTTACAGCAGAGGAGAGGGGGGGGGGGGATTCCTTCCTGGCACTAATTATTTTTGTTGCAGGTCGGGTTAGATGTTTTCGATTCGAGTCAATTTCAGGCTGAGTGCAGATTCCTGCAAGCTGGGTTTGGTTTAACCCGTTTTCTTCAAAAGTTAGTTCAGCATATTATTTCAGATTAAAAACTTTACCTATAATAAACATAGGTGTATGTATGTGTTCTATTTTCTAAATAGACCATTGTATTTTTTCCACGATTCTTTGATAAAATTCGCATTTGTTCCACGACTCTTTCACGAAATTCGCGTTTTTCCGCAACTCATTGGCGTAATTCACATGTTTTGGCAGCCCTTTGATAAAATTCGCGTTTTTTTCCATAGCCGTTTGATGAAATTCACATTTCCTTCATTGCCCTTTGACGAAACTTAAGTTTCTTCTGCAAGGCTTTGGCGAAATTAGTATAATTTTGCAGCTCTTTGATAAAATTTGCGTTTTTCCCCCCACGATCCTTTAACAAAATTCGCGTTTTCTCCGCAATCCTTTGACGAAAATCGGATTTTTTCAGCAATCCTTTGACGAAATTCGCATTTTTTAAGCGATTCTTCGATGAAATTAACTTTTTCCGCGATTTTTTGAAGAAATTAACTTTTTTCTGCGATTCTTTGAATAAATTCGCGTTTTCTTCGCGATCCTTTGACAAAATTTGATTTTTTTTTCGCAACCTTTTGACGAAATTCGCGTTTCTTTTGCGACACTTTGATGTAATTCGCGTTGCTTTTGCGATTCTTTGATAAAATTTGCATTATTTTTGCGATTCTGTGACGAAATTTGCGTTTTTCGCGGTTATTTGACAAAATTCGCATTTTTCTCCCGATCCTTTGAAGAAATTCGCGTTTCCGTGATTATATGAAGAATTTCGTGTATTTTCTATGGTCCTTAGACCAAATTCGCGTTTTTTCCACGAATTTTTGGCGAAATTGAAGTTACTTTCTGCGAACGATTGATGAAATAGATTTTTTACGGCGACCATTTGTCAAAATTCAAGACTATTTTTATGTCCGAATTTTCGAGTTGATGAATTTTTTTTATTTTCCGAACCGAATGCCTTAACCCTCTCGCTGGGTATATATATATATATACATTTATGAAAATAGGTTAAAAAATTGAGCCTTTATTTTATTACATATTTCAAATCTGCATATATTTTAGAGTTCAAATATGTCCAAAATCTTTATGAAAGAGTTTCTTTTTTAACTAGAATTAGGTCATAAAAAAAAAGGATTTGCTGCTGCGGAAATTGCGGGTTGCGCACATTTTGTCACTTATACGTTGGTCGTGGAAATCGCAGGGTGCGCAGCGATAGGGTTAAATTTTCGGAAAATTCGGAACAGAATCACACCTGCTCCTGAGATCTTACATAACCCTCCTTCAAGCATATTTTTTTAATAGCTGTCACCATTTGCACGTTATTGAATTGTATTTAAAATCAGTCAGTCCATTTTAGGACACACGGTATATTCAGTAGCTATGAGATGATGGCTGAAAGAAGCATAAAAAAAATAAAGCTGGCTTCGATATGTCAGTTAGAGGTTTACCCGGGCTGGAATTTCCAGGTCCAACCCACACACACAAAAAAATATATATATATTGGCCCGGCCCGGTATAAAAGCTAAAAAATCGACTCCAGCTCAGCCTGCCTTTTGCAATTAAATTTATTCATAAAGCACACTTACTTATGCTCATATTTTATTTTAGATTGTGTTCGAAATTCATGAATACAGAAAAACATTAATATAAATGACTATTTAGGCAATTATGTACATAAACACTACGTAAACATCATTACTTAGACAAATACATTCCAGTATGAAAATCCAGTCAGAAAATCAGCTTAGAATGAAAGAAACGGATGATAAAAGAAAATCACAATTTTAAAGCTCTACAAAGAAAGCTAGTTGGATATGCCAATCCCAAACTTTCTTCTATCTTATACATCTTAATATTTCAAAAAGCAGTTACACATGTTAATACTTCAATATTATTAGTTCAATACTATACCAACTTTCCTTTTCTTCTTAAATTTCTGCTCCAGTCAATTAAACGGCTAAAAACGAGTTAATCTATATCATGATATTTGTTAAAATTAATAGTTTTTTCTTATTCTGTTGTTATCAGCTGTTTGCGAATAGCCGGCTTCGCAGGAAGCGAGTTCCCGCCACTGCACGAGCCGCCGATGGACAATAGAACTACGAAAAATCAAGAAAAGTATACAAAAATTGCTATCCCAGAGCCCCTTTACCGCGAAATATTTCCAAATTCAAGGAGGACCTGTTGACCATATCCAAAATTATGCACAAAAAATTTGGTTCAATTGTATGCATAATTTTATACACTTTTCGATGGTACGATAATGAAAATGGGACAGGCATCGCTATTACAGCGCCCCCTTCAGGCATATTTTTTTCAAATTCAGGGAGGACTTGCTTACCACAGCCAGAAACATGCACAAAAAATTTGGTTCAATTATATGCATAACTTCATACGCTTTTCGATGGTACAATAATGAAAATCGTACAGACATCGCAATTACAGCGCCTCCTACCGGCGGAATTTTTCCAAATTCAGGGAGGATCTTCGTGCCATGACCAAAAACAAACACAAAAAATTTGGTTCGATTCTATGCATAACCCCATACACTTATCGATGGTACAATAATCAAAGTGGCACAACAGTCGCACAAAAATCGCTATTACAGCGCCCCCTACCGGCGATTTTTTTCCAAATTAAGGAAGGACCTGCTTGCCATAGCCAAAATCTTAAAAAAAAATTTTGCTTCAATTCTATGCATAACTTCATACACTTTTCGATGGTACAATAATCAAAATCACAGAAAAATCGCTATTACAGCGCCCCCTACCGGCGATTTTTTTACAAATTCAGGAACGACCTTCTTGCCATAGCCAAAAACTTAAAATAAAAATTTGGTTCAATTCTATGTATAACTTCATACACTTTTTGATGGTACAATGGCGACAGGCAGACGGACACACGGACAAACAGACATTTTCTATAAACATGTTTTTTGGGATCTCTGACCCCTAAAACGTGTAAAACCATCGAAAACCGGATGTCAAAAAAATTTCGATTACAATGCTTTCTTCTATAGATAGAAGAAAGTAAAAAGTAGATTTTTAAAAATGCATCTTAGCACAATGGTTAGGGGGTTGAATTCGGAATTAATTAGGGGAAAGCTGGAAATTGTTTTAATCCCTCCAGTTTAGGTCTGGAATGAATATGCTATATTTTCCCCCTCGTACTAGGTGAGCGTTAGGAAATATGTATAGATTTATAGTAAAAAAAAACGTTTTTTTGCATACCATAACAGTATCTCCAAACAGCTAACTCTGTCAAAAACATTGTCAATAAAAATGTTGTAGAGCTTAAAATTCTGAGTAAAATGAGTACCTACATGTAATATTTTTGTTGAACATTAAGGTCGCAATTCCAGTTTAAAGTTTTAGACCCGTGATCAGGGGGTTGAACTCAGAATTAATTATGAGTAAACTGGAAATTGTTTTAATCCCTTCAGTTTAGGTCTAAAATGAACGTACTATGTTTTCATCCTCGTACTTGGGTGAATGTTAGAAAATATGTACCTATTTATTTTCGAAAAGCACGTTTTTTTTAATTACCTTAACAATATCTCAAAACAGCTAACTCTATATAAAACATTGTCAATACAAATGTTGCAGGGCTTAAAATTCTGAATAAAATGAGTACATCATGAATATTTTTGTTCAACGTTAAGGTCGCAATTCTATTTCAAAAAATTGCCTTAATCGCTAATCAAGAACTTGAAGCCAGGAGAGACAAAGTTAACTTAACAATATCTCAGAACAGCTAACTCTATCAAAAACATTGTCAGTACAAAAGTTGTAGAGCCTAAAATTCTGAGTAAAATGAGTACCTACATTTAATATTTTTGTTCGATATTAAGGCCGCAGTTTTGAGATATTTTAAATTAATTTGGTCTCTCCTGGCTTCAAGCTCTTGATTTGAAAAATTTTGAAATAGAATTGCGACCTTAATGTTGAACAAAAATATTAATGATGGTACTCATTTTATTCAGAATTTTAAGCTCTACAACATTTGTATTGACAATGTTTTTTATAGAGTTAGCTGTTTTGAGATATTGTTAAGTTAATTAAAAAAAAAAGTGTTTTTTGAAAATAAATATGTACATATTTTCTAACATTCACCCAAGTACGAGGAAGAAAGCATAGTACGTTCATTTTAGACCTAAACTGAAGGGATTAAAACAATTTGCAGTTTACTCCTAATTAATTCTGAGTTCAACCCCTGATCACGGATCTAAAAATTTTAAACTGGAATTGTCACCTTAATGTTCAACAAAAATATTAAGTGTAGGTACTCATTTTACTTAAAACTTTAAGCTCTACAACATTTGTATTGACAATGTTTTTGACAGATTTCGCTGTTTTGAGATATTGTTATGGTATGCAAAAAATCGTGTTTTTTTACTATAAATCTATACATATTTCCTAACGCTCACCTAGTACGAGGGGGAAAACATACCATATTCATTCTAGACCTAAACAGAAGGGAAGCTCCACCACCCCTACCACTTTGTAACTTATCAAATCAAATTAAATTTTTAAAGATTTCGCTAAACAAATGTACTACATAAATATAATTTTTACGAATAACAAATAAGTAAGATGCCAGACCAACTTTGGCTCGGGGAGAAGAATTTAGAGAAGTGCACGTGTAGAGATGTAAATTTTCCGGAAAAGTTGAAGTGGCGGAAAAAAACCGGTTTTTTTCCAGTTTTTTTCTGGAAAAATTGGAAAAGTTGGAAAAATTGATTTCCTATAAATGTTTCTCAAAAATAAGATATATTTTCTTAAAAAGTATACAATAATAAACTTTTTCAATATTTATGCCCACAAAAAAAAATTATTTTCCCTTTACATGTGAATATGTTATTAAAAAGGAGAGAGAGAGAGAGAAAAAGCCAGCCTTTAAAAGTTTATCCTTTCAGTCTCAGAATTCTGACAGTAGCTTTTTTTGCTTAATGTGTTTGTAATACATATAAACCAGTGTCTGTAATGCAGTAGACTCCCTCAAATCCACACAGCTTGGGACCAGAGGTTGTGCAGATTTTAGAATTTTACGGATTTCTGGTCATTGATTTGTTTACATTTTTGAAACATTAATTTGATTGGTAGTTAAGCAAGGGAAATTATAATGAATGCTTACAATAAAGTGAAACATTAAAATAAGTAAAATATTAAAATAATTTATTAGTTTAAAAGTAAGTAATTATTAAATTAATTATGTAAAATAAAAATTTAGAAAAATATTAAAGTACTACGAATGAAATCGATTCAATTCGATTCCAAAAGTCCTATGCTGCCATCGAGTGGTGGCAAGGAGAACATTGTTAATGCTATTATCAGTATATATAGCTTATTGCGCTCACTATAACTTTTTTCATTGTTATTTAGAGTCTTGAATGCTTTTCTTATACTGCTTTGTATGTTTAGAGATAAATTTGTCTATAATTAAAAAAAAAAAAAAAATTCCACGAACAATAATTTTAATAATAACAATAATTTTTTCCGGTTCGTGGATTTTTCCATTTCAAGCCCTGGAATTTTTGATATAGATATGCTAATTTATATCAAAATCAAAAGTAATGTAAATTTATTTAGTAATAAATCATCTGTTATAGCCTAAAGAGAATGATTAACAAAAGATTTAGTAAAAAAAACATTGCGGTAGTCGCTGATTTCGGTGCCATCTTGAATTTTGTTCCTGCAACTTAACTGTAAATTTCATTGTTTACATCTGAAAAAATACGCGGATTTTAGGGTCGCAGGTTTAAGGGAGTCTACTGTATATCATTTGTCCGTTGAAATGATTTTTCAGTAGCACTTGTTTAATTATATCAGTAGAACTAATTTAAAAAACAACAACAAAAAAATCTTTACTTTCAACCAATATCACTGTTGTTTTAAAGCAGTTTTAAACTGTATTGTACATCTCATCTACATTGTACTCGTTTTCAAATACATAAAGGATGCCAGTGTAAAAGAAACGAATTATAGTAGTTCTGGTATTATTATAAATACTATTATCATTTTCAAATCTTCCATTGTTTAAAAATTAGTATTATTTTACAATATTACCCCCCCCCCCCCCACACTTACAGTTACAATTTTCATTTCCTGTGTATGTAGTTTTGGCATGGCTTTCCAGACTAAACCCAAATTAAGTTTTAGCAAGATTTAGATCCTTAATATTGATAGCCATATATTTTTTTTTAATGAAACTTTTAAAACAGGTGGATTTTTTCATATGTTTAAAAGTTGTTCTCAACTAGATTTTTCACATAGATTTGCTTACATTTTCTTTGCAAAGTTTGTATGTATTTATATTTTTTGAAAATACATTTAGACAACTCTAAGAATCTATATTTCAAGAAAAGAAAAAAAATGATACATAATTTCAACTGCATGTTATTATCAAAAGAAATTTTTCTAACAATAGTAAAAAATTACAGCCATGCGATTAAAAATAAATGCATGTTTCAAATTTTACATTAAATTTTCCATCTTACCATTTTCATTTATTGGTATAATATTGAAATACTTTTGCACATGAATTTTCATTTTTAACGAGAGAAGCCATGTTTAATTATCTTACCAGGGATTTACTTGGATTTTTTTTTCACACTATCATGTTTTTGCGAAATTGTGAACTTGGAAAAACTGTGAATGAAATGTAAAAAATGTAACCAGAATTTTGTAAATTAGAAATTATCATAATTAAGTTCTTATTTAGACATTATTGAGATGGTCTTTTGTACATATAAATAGCTGGATAATAGATTCATTGGTTATTGCAGTTATTATACAACAGCTTTTCTTTAATTCTAAAATCATTACATTTGTGAAGGATTTAATTTGGAGATTGTAAAAGAATTCTGAAATGTCTATTTTTAAGAGAAAGAATTTTGTTAAAGGTCATATGTTTTAAGGAGAAAAAACTGAAGGATCCTTTGAGAAACTCAAATTCTTTCTAAAGAGATCCCTGCTTACAGATAAGATTTTCCATGTTAAGGTTTTCATGAGGAACACTAAACATGGAAAAAATATAAATAAAAGTAACAGAATGTAGCAATTATAAAATTTTAACTATATTATTTTATAAATAAAATTTCAATTTTTCCAATTTGGAAAAATTGAAAAACAGCCCTTCGGAAAAAAAATGGTTTTTTTCCTAACTTTTCCGGTTTTTTTCCGAGCATTCCCATCTCTAGTCGCGATCGGGTCAATACTGCTTATCATATGGGCTGACTTGGACAGAACGTTTAGCTTTTATTCCGGGACGAGCCCCGACCTGGAAATTTCGATCAGTGCAGTGCAGACCTCTAGTAAGAATGAAGTACAGGCCTGGTTCGATCTGGGAGAAAAAGAAGTCTGGCCCGACCCAAATTTTCAGAAAATTTTAAGATCAGGGCACGGTACTAAGAGAGAGAAGACCTTACCAGGGCCGAGTCTATTGGATTTAAACTGGCGCGACCCGACCCGGGTCGCGCCGGACTCGAGCTTCGCCCCAAGTCATTTCCCGTGAGGATGAATAATGCCGTTTTCCAAACATTTTATTTGCCCAAGGGGGGGGGCGATCGCCCCCTCGCCCCCCCCTTAGATCCGCCATTGCTTGAGGTTTTTGTCTTCTATTGTGTACAAGTATAAAAATCACGTTAGTGATTTTTCTATTTATTTTGCATCATGAACACTGCCCATGATATGGCTCTGCTCTACACATTTATGAGGTCACTTTCCATTTAATAAAAACTTTGAAACCTAGTCTCAAATACCATAAAAGGTGCTTAAAATATGAAAAATATATTTCAGTCCTTCCTGGACCATTTTCAATTTCTTACTGGTTCAGACTCGCTTTCCGTTGGGCCACTCTTTGGATCCCCCTTCCTCTTCCCATATCCGCATCTTTTCGTAATCATTTCTCTCCAACCTTGCTCCACCAGCGCATGTTCCATTCGGTTAATCGCATTGTTCTCACTCACAATCTCCACGGCCTCTCTCTTTAAGGCATGATTAAAGTTTTCATAATTTGCTAACTTTTTAGTACGCTCAAATTCGATTTCCAGCCTTTCCTCCGCATTGAGCTTTGCTAAAGCTGTTGTTAGTCTTCCCTTTTTTATATCCTCTCTGTGCTCTTTTACTCTCTTTTCTATTCTTCGCTTCGTCACTCCAATATAACATTTTTCATCCCCATTTTCGTTTTTTAGGTTGATTCTATATACTCCCGAAGTTTTCATATCATCTATTCGGTCTTTTTCGTTTCTTATTCTCTGAAAGATATTTCTATTAGGCTTTATTGGTATATTAATGTTATATTTCATAGCTTCTTTTTTAAGCACATTAGCTGCTCCTTTGTCATACGTTATGAGCTCTTGTAAAATTTCTTCGTGCATTTTGTGCGGGGGTTATGATCGATAGTTTTTTAATACGCTTTCTGTACAACTTGCCCACTATATAGGTTTTAAAACCTGCCATTTTTGCTATGGTCTTTATTGTCCTAATCTCTTTTCTTAATAATTTTTTATTGGAGCAAATTTCAATAGCTCGATTGACATAGGCTCTTTGCTCCAATAAAAAATTATTAAAAGAAGAGATTAGGACAATAAAGACCATAGCAAAAACGGCAGGTTTTAAAACCTATATAGTGGGCAAGTTGTACAGAAAGCGTATTAAAAAACTATCGATCATAACCCCTCCCGCACAAAATGCACGAAGAAATTTTACAAGAGCTATACCGTATGACAAAGGAGCAGCTAACGTGCTTAAAAAAGAAGCTATGAAATATAACATTAATATACCAATAAAGCCTAATAGAAATATCTTTCAGAGAATAAGAAACAAAAAAGACCGAATAGATGATATGAAAACTTTGGGAGTATATAGAATCAACATAAAAAACGAAAATGGGAACGAAAAATGCTATATTGGAGTGACGAAGCGAAGAATAGAAAAGAGAGTAAAAGAGCACAGAGAGGATAAACAAGTTGGAAATTGCTCGTCAAATGTGGCAAATGAGGTGCATTCGTACTATAACTAGTTTTATAATTATTTTATGCACCCCATATTGTACTGAATGTATATTTTTTTTGCACTTCATAAAGTGCATAGTCTGTAACATCATAAAAATGCACTTCCAATAATTTTTTTCCCATTCCCCGTAATATAACGGAACACTTTTGACTGTCCTGTAATTAAACTATACATCCGATTTTCCTAAAATTTGAAATGGCTCGACAAAATTTTGCAACAATCATATATTAAAAATTTCAGACCATTCGGTTGGGTAGTTTTTGCTCTGTTATATGCGGACAGACAGACAGACAGACGGACGGACTGAACGACGACTATAGGTGCTACGTATTTATATAATTACGAACGCACCTAAAAAGGGAAGACTAACAACAGCTTTAGCAAAGCTCAATGTGGAGGAAAGGCTGGAAATCGAATTTGAGTGTACTAAAAAGTTAGCAAATTATGAAAACTTTAATCACGCCTTAAAGAGAGAGGCCGTGGAGATTGTGAGTGAGAACAATGCGATCAACCGAATGGAACATGTGCTGGTGGAGCAAGGTTGGAGAGAAATGATTACGAAAAGATGCGGATATGGGAAGAGGAAGGGGGATCCGAAGAGTGGCCCAACGGAAAGCGAGTCCGAACCAGTAAGAAATTGAAAATGGCCCAGGAAGGACTGAAATATATTTTTCATATTTTAAGCACCTTTTATGGTATTTGAGACTAGGTTTCAAAGTTTTTATTAAATGTAAATTGAAGACTGGTGTTTTGCGAATTATCTTATAAAGGTCACTTTCATTTGTAAGTAGATATGATATAATTGCCATGTATTGTTATTCTGATAGAAAGCAATCGAGCAATGTTTCCCCTTTTTCCATAGAAGCATCGAATCTTTCCGATAACAGTGACAAAATTTTAATTTAATCTGATTTTAAGGGACTCATTACAAAAGATTGTTATGCGGAAGGAATCGATTATAGCTTAAGATATGCACTTTTTATAAGAAATTAAAAAACACTGTTCCACTCTTCAGCATAATATTAATTTCTGTAAATTTCATTCATTTTTTCTTAAAAATGCATAGCTGTGAATTATCCCTTTTTTGTGTTAACACTATTCTCAAATCATAATCCTTACCATATTTAATTGCATAATTCTGCAACTAATTAACGTTAAAATTAGGCAAAGATCACTATTCAGAAGGAGTGATAATTAAAAAGTGGAATAGTTGACAGCTAAGTATATGATGATCAGACTTGTATAAAACCAAAAACTTTCTGCGCACATAAATATTGGGTCAAAAACTTTCTGCAAATTAATTGAATGTTTAATAAAATAACGTGTTATATTATTTAGACGATATGAATTAAAAACAGTAGTTTTAAAATAATTACCATTTAAATTAAAAATTAATATTAATTACAGAATAATTATGTTAGTTAAAAAAATAATAAAGCTAAAAATCCATGATAAGAAGGGGATCTTATCAATTATTCTGTCAATAAATTTAGAAACAGCCCAATCCTTTATATTGTGAGCTCTTCGCACAAAATGCCAGTCTTAATATTCACAGAAATAATGTGACATTGCTTCTGAAACAACTGACTCATATTTTGTAAGAAGTCCATTCATAGGTATCATTAAAGAGACCGGTGAATTTTTATTGCGGCCGACGAAATTCCTGTTTTTCCGCAATCCTTTGACGAAATTTGCGTTTTTTCGCGATTCTTTGACTAAATTTACATTTTTTCCGTGGCGCTTTGACGAAATTCGCGATCCTTTGACGAAATTTCCGTTTTTTTCCTCGATCCTTTGACGAAATTCGTGTTTTTCCTCGATCCTTTGACGAAATTCGTGTTTTTTCCTGCGATCATTTCACGAAATTTGCGTTTTTTTCGCGATCCTTTGACGAAATTTGTCTTATTGCACGATATTTTGACGAAATTCACACTTTCCGCGGCGCTTTGACGAAATTCGCGTTTTATTTCGTGCTCCTTTGACGAAATTTGCGTTTTTTCGCGATCGTTTGCCGAAGTTAGCGTTTTTTTCGCGATCCTTTGACGAAATTTGCATTTTTTCGCGATATTTTGACGAAATCCACGCTTTTTCGGCGGCGCTTTGACGAAATTTTCGGGGTTTTTTTTCGCCATCTTTTGACGAAATTAGTTTTTTCCGCGATTCTTTGACAAAATCTGCATTTTTTTTCGTGATCTTTTGACAAAATTCGCGCGTTTTCCGCTATGCTTTTACGAAATTCGTTTTTTTCTGCGCTCCTTGGGCCAAATTTGCTTTTTTCTGTGATTTTTTGACGAAACTCTTTTTTTTCGTGATCTTTTGACGAAATGTGTTTTTTTCTCGATCCTTTGACGAAATATGCGCTTTTTCCGCAGCCCTTTGACGAAATTCGATTTTTTTCCGCGATTCTTTTACGAAATTTGCATGTTTTTCGCGATCCTTTGACAAAGTTTGCGCTTTGCCCGCTATGCTTTTACGAAATTTTGTTTTTAACCCGCGCTTCTTTGACGAAATTTGCGTTTTTTCTGCGATTCTTTGACGAAATTATCTTTTTTTTTTTCACGATTCTTTGAAGAAATTCATGTTTTTTCCACGGTCCTCTTAAAAAAAATTTGCGTTTTTTCCGCGACGTGTTGACAAATTTGGTGACTTTTTTCTGCGAACGATTGACAAATTCGACAAATTGACAAATTATTTTCGGCGACCATTTGTTGAAATCCACAATATATTTCAGTCATACTTTTTTTATGTCTGAATTTTCGGACTGATGGCCGATTTTTTTTTTTTTTTCGGAACCGAATGCCTTAAATTTTCGGAAAATTCGGAACAGAATCCTTCCTATCAAACAATAAATAAATCGTACATAAAATTGGGGAATATTTTTAATTTTTCGGTATTTAAAAAAATAAAAAATTACAAGAACAAAAATTACGTTTTTTTTTTCCTAAAAATTTTCCGCAAAGTTCCGAATTTTGCAGAAAATTTTCCGCGCACTACGTGCGCGTCTATATTATACAACTCTGATGATGATAGATACATTTAAAATTTTCATTTTGCTAAAGGTAAAAAAAAAAAAAAATGCTTTAAACTTAGCAAATAATATACGAAATATAAATATGGATATTGGAGTGACAGGGGGGGAACAGTACAGTTGTTAGTCCTGGTAGCGCAGAATATTAGGGCTCCAGTACTTTTTTCTTAGAAATTAAGCCCTGATTACTGTTGATTCTGCAGCTTTTAATGAGCACATGAAAAGCGTAGTTTTGCCATATATGCATTGCTTGTTTTATAATTTGCACTCATGACTTGAGTGCAAACTGACATGACTAATAATTTTATACAACATGACTGATAATTTTATACAGTGAATTTCATAGCAATAAATAAAGAGTGTCTTATTTGAGAAGATATAGCTCAAATCAATGAGTACGATTGAAAATTTCTGAAGAAAGAAATGACATTTTTGGAATACACAGTTTCAGCCTGGCCAAAATTTCAGCAGCATTTTCACCAAAAACGAATTTTCAGTGAAACTCAGATTTTTAACCGAAAACAAATTTTTGGTCAATCTCTAATAATAATGAAAAAAAAATGAAAGGTTTTCACAAGATGGTATAAAACAACACATGGTAATACCTGCCAAACCTGGGGAAAGTGGAAAGAAGGGGAAAGGGAGGAACTTTGATTGATTTTTTATTCATTGTTACTACAAAGTATACAGAGCAGAAAAAAAATCAAGATTTTTTTGACTATGTATGTTTGCAAGAGCAAAGGGGGAGAGGTTAGGAAGAAATTTTCAAAAACGCAGATGTCTGACCAAATACAGATGATTCTGACCCCTGTTATAAATAGACAAAATAGTAACTAGATTAACAAAAAATAGAAAATAAATGACAATAGTAACATTGGTTATAGGCAGGGTTGGCACGGTTTAAACCAAGTGGTTTTTTAGCAGGGTTGGAAAAAAACCCGGGTTTTTTTTTGTAAAAAACCAAAAAACTGGTTTATTTGGTTTAAACTAGGTTTTTTTGGTTTAAACCAGGATTTTTAAAATATAATTTCCTATTGCATACAGATGCATATCTGTCGATAAAATAAACATTTTTGGATATTATATAAGTAATATAACTTTTAAAAATATTTAAATTAAATAATTACAGTCAATTATATAGAAAATTGAAATCATTTCTAATTTAAATATTATTAGTAACAGCTATGTTTTATGTTCAAAGTCAACTGCTCTACATATTGAAGCATTGATATCTTGAAAATCATATGAATATTCGTTTGATTAATAATATAATAATCAATCAATAAACATTTGATGCAGTTTCATTAATATAATATACTATTCTGTGGTTATTATTATTATTTTTTTAAATATCCAAATACTTCTGGTTATTTTGTTATCTGAGTGATAACTCCAAGTGTCCAAGTCAACATATTTGGCCATTAGATTCAGCAACTAACAGAAAAGATTGATTGGTATTCATGAAATGCTATAACTAGCACTAAATTTTTGCAAGCTGTGTTATTCAATTTGATATCTTAAGTTACTCTTTTAAATTCTTTAAGGATAATCTTCCCCAATCCAGAAAATTTTCTTTTACAACTTAACCAAAATCTTAAAGATCATTGTATTTTGTTATTAACTGCTGTAAATAATCTGCATTTTATAAATGAAAATATTTTATGCTAAATATTGAATATTATTTATCTATTTTATCTTTTCTAATTTCACATGTTTTAAGAAAAATGTTTAGGGTACCAGATATGTTCATCAGCACATGCTAATTTTCATTCTACATGCATAGAAACATGACCTAGGCTCATTATGTCTCATGTTGACTGCTGAGATGAAGTGTTAAAAGTAGAAATTACTTCTATTTATGATTTAAAACAATTAAATTACAAAAAAGAGAAAATATTATATTAGATTTTTTCTAAAAAAACCAATTGGTTTAAACCGTGGTTTAAACCATGGTTAAAAACACTTGGTTTAAACCGTGCCAACCCTGTTTTTTAGTACAAATTTAATATAATATTTCTCTTTTTTTGTAATTTAAGTGTTTTAAATTATTGATATAAGTAATTTCAAATTTTAACACTTCATCTCAGCAGTCAACATGAGACATATTGAGTCTAGGTCATGTTTCTATGCATGTAAAATAAAAATTAGCATGTGCAGATGAACATGTCTTGTATCCTAAAGATTTATCTTAAAACATATGAAATTAGAAAAGATAAAATAGATAAATAATTTTCAATATTTAGCATAAAATATTTTCATTTAAAAAATGCAGTTATTAACAGTCATTAATAACAAAATACAATGATATTTAAGATTTTGTCAAGTTGTGAAAGAAAATTTTCTGGATTGGGGGAGATTATTCTTAAAGAATTTAATAAAGTAACTTAAGATATGAAGCTAAACACAGTTTCCAAAAATTGAGGGCTAATTATAGCATTTCAATAATACCAATCAATCTGTTTTTGTTACTTGCTGAATCTAATGGTAGAAAATGGTGATTTGGACACTTGTAGTTATCACTCAGAAAACAAACTAATCAGAAGTATTTGTATATTTAAAAATAATAATAATAATAATAACAACTACAGAATAATATATTATATTCATGAAACGACATCAAATATTTATTGATTACTACATTATTAATCAAAAGATTCTTCATACGATTTTCAAGCTATCAATTTTTCACTATGTAGAGCAGTTTATTCTTTGAACATAAGACTACTAATAAATATTGTTTAAATTAGAAATGATTTCAATTTTCCACTTAATTGACTGTAACTATTTAATTTGAATATTTTCAAATGAAGTTATATTACTTGTATAATACCCAACAATGTTTCTTTTTTATCAATAGATATGCATCTGTATGCAAAAGAAAATTATATTTAAAAAAAAAAACCCCGATTTAAACCAAAGAAACACGGTTTAAACCAAATAAACCATTTTTTTTTTGTTTTTTTAGAAAAAAACCTGGTTTTTTGCCAACCCTGATTGGCACTTATGTATATTATCCGGGCCAGGTCAGATACAACCGTGCCAAGCATGGTGCCAATTACATGATTTAAAGTAACCCTTATTTTTTTTTAACTGTATGTTTATTCATTATAGATTATTTATTAATCAAATTTTTTTGTTATTTATTTATTATGCTTTATTCATTTATTTATTTAACATTACTAATTTGTAACAAGGTTATGCATTTAACCTTTAACTGATGTTACGCGGTCTCTCAGACCTTGCAACTCCCAGCTATGCACACTTCCGCCCCTTAAAAGTGTGAATATTACTTGCCCGTACTAGCCCGGTAGCAGAAAGTTCGAAACGGGAGACGGCCGTCACAGATTTTCTTTCCACTTTTGCAGATTTTTTTTTTTTTTTATCAAACCTTTATTTTGCTTCACATTATGGTTAGCTCTTTATTACTTAATACAGAAAGTTAAGATTATTAATAAAAGTTTATAAAATGTCTAAAAATGCTACAGGTCAATGATTGATTAATTAACGCTTCAATTGCAAAAATGTTTTACCTGCAGATTATTTATTGTCCCTGAAGTATTTGTCGCAGACACTTGGAGAATTTTCTGTTACTGGGCGTACCAGTACCTTCTTCTAGCAGCTTGCAAAGGTCACACACAAAGCAAAAATTCTGTGAGTTGATTTTAAACATGTTATTTGTTACGCTGGAGTCTGTCAGACCGCATCACATCAGTTGTGTGATTATTTGAAACTGCAGTACAATACTCATCCTTAGTTTATTTTTTTTTCCTTTCTTTAGAGTTCTTTTTTGTGTGTGTGTGATATGATGTCGTCGCAACCTCGAAAACCTTCTACTTTCCTCAGCCAGAAGGAAATAGAAGATATTATGAACAACTGGTCACATCAAAAATATTTAGATATTGAAAGTTCTGACGACGCAGATTTTACTGGCAGAAGAGAACACGATACAAATTCTGAACTTTCTGATGGTGATAATGTAATTACAGTAGACTCCCTTAAATCCGCGAACGCCTAAAATCCACGTATTTTGTCAGAAGTAAACAATGAAATCTACAGTTAAGTTGCAGGAACAAAATTCAAGATGGTGCCGAAATCAGCGACTACTGCAATGTTTTTTTTTACTAAATTTTTGTTAATCATTCTCTTTTGGCTATTATTTGGATAATTGGATATTATTGGCAATATTTGGATATTGAAAGTTCTGACGACGCAGATTTTACTGGCGAAAGAGAACACAATACAAATTCTGAACTTTCTGATGGTGAAAATGTAAATACAGTAGACTCCCTTAAATCCGCGAACGCCTAAAATCCACGTATTTTGTCAGAAGTAAACAATGAAATCTACAGTTAAGTTGCAGGAACAAAATTCAAGATGGTGCCGAAATCAGCGATTACTGCAATGTTTTTTTTACTAAATTTTTGTTAATCATTCTCTTTTGGCTATTATTTGGATAATTTATTGGATAATTGGATATTATTGGCAATATTTGGATATTGAAAGTTCTGACGACGCAGATTTTACTGGCGAAAGAGAACACGATACAAATTCTGAACTTTCTGATGGTGAAAATGTAAATACAGTAGACTCCCTTAAATCCGTGAACGCCTAAAATCCACGTATTTTGTCAGAAGTAAACAATGAAATCTACAGTTAAGTTTCAGGAACAAAATTCAAGATGGTGCCGAAATCAGCGACTACTGCAATTTTTTTTTACTAAATTTTTGTTAATCATGCTCTTTTGGCTATTACAGCTGATTTATTACTAAATAAATTTACATTACTTTTGATTTTGATATAAATTAGCATATCTATACCAAAAATTCCCGGGTTTGAAATGGAAAAATCCACGAACCAGAACGCTATTTTAAAATTATAGTACATGGATTTTTTTTTTTTAATTATAGACAAATTTATTTCTAAACATATAAAGCAGTATAAGAAAAGCATTCAAGATTCTAAATAACAATGAAAACAGTTACTAAAGTTTAAAGTGCTAAGAACGAATAATGACATATCGATCTCACAATCGCTTTACCACTAGATGGCAGCATAGAACTTTTGGAATCGAATTGAATCGATTTCATCGGTAATTAATATTTTTCTAAATTTTTATTTTACATAATTATTTTAATAATTACCTACTTTTAAACTAATAAATTATTTTAATGTTTCACTTTGTTGTAAGCATTCATTATAATTTCCCTTGCTTAACTACCAATCAAATTAATGTTTAAAAAATGTAAACAAATCAATGACCAGAAATCCGCAAAATTCTAAAACCCGCACAACCTCTGGTCCCAAGCTGTGCGGATTTGAGGAAGTCTACTGTATTTCTGATGGAGTTCGTTCAACATAATTTTTATTATGGAAAGAATAGCTTAGAGAAAAACATCTTATAAGTGCCTTTCATGCCAAAAGCCAGTTCCCATTGAATGCACATGAAAAATATGTACTGACAGCAGTAATCATGTACTTTAACCCTTGCATATTCGTAGGGCGAATATTATTTAAAAAAAAATAAAAACTGCATTTCAATTTTCATACTTTGTTGCAACGGTAATTTGGAAAAATTTTTGTACACGATTAATTTTTATATTTAATTATCACAATTAACAAACTACCGTTTATTTTGAACAAAAAAAGTAATTTTTTCTGTATTGAAGTTAAATAATATGAATAAAATACTTTCTCATGCAATTTAATTTACATGCTCTTAAGAGAAGTGCAATGATCTTATTAGGACAGAATATAAGTAAATTCAACCATCTAAGCCATTTTTTCTATATATTAATATTCAAGGGGTCTGTGAGACCACATTACATCAGTTGTGTGACAAATTTTAGTCACACCAGTTAAAGGTTAATAATGTTAAGGTACTGTTTTGAATGTAACTAGTAATGATAAACAGCATTGGGAATTGCATGTCAACCATTTCTGGCAATTTATTTCCTTGACCAGACAATACTTAAGTATACTGTAATATTAAAGAATAACTGAAGCCAACAGTACTAAATAGCAGACATAAAATTGCATAAGTGACATGTTGCTGATTTTCAAAATAAAATAAAAAGGATAAATGCTATTAACATTGATAACATGTGTGAATAAAACTGACAAACTAAAAACAATTGCTAATACTTCCGTAGAGCTTGTAATCAGAAAATTGAGATATATCTTCTTATGTCAATAACAAGCCTAGCAAAAAATGGGTAACAAAAATTACTTTATATATCTAGTCAAGAATACTTATGCCAGTGAAACAGATTGGGAACAGATGTCTTATTATCCCGGGGTCCGCCATCTTGGATTTTTTTCTTGCATGAAAAGTCCTTTTATGCTGAGTAGTAAATGTCGCCAATGGTTAAATATTGTTTATAGATTAATATAATATTGAAAAACTGGAGTATAATAATTATAACTATTAATTAAAAAACAATTTTTAATTCATGCCAAGAAAAAAATCCAAGATGGCAGACCCTGGGATAATAAGACATCTAAGCCAAAAAAAAAAAAAAAAGAAAATCCCGCAACAGTATTCAAATTTAAAATTTTACCTTTTTTTGTAATTTGAAAATGACCAAAAACCTTTAAAATATTTTGTGTGAATCTTCAGTGATGAATTCAGGGGGTGGCTCAGGGAATTCCACACCACACCTGAGCATCAAAACACTTCCTTCACAGAAAATTAGAAATTTTTTGATTATTAATGGTCAAGGCCGTTATCCAGAAAAATATTTTGGAGGGGGATTTGGGACCAGAATTTTATTCTTTTCCGATTTTAGATATATATATTTTTATTTTAGTAATTGTATAGAGGCGAATTTTAAGAGTTTTATTAAACTTTATTGTGAGTTTAAATAATGCAATTTAATATAATTACGAAAGAAAATGTTCGGCTTTTTTCACTGGAAACAAAATTATCTCATTTAAGTACTTTTTCGGTAACGTATTGAGATTAGTGTAAACTAAATTATTCTTTGACAATTTTTACTTGTGTTATCAAATGTTTTATTTCCAAAGAATGTCTTTCCGGCGTAGCATATGTCAGAACAGCTAAGTTTGCAGATGTTCCGTTAGCCTGAAAATTCTGCTTTAACAGAGAAAATTCTAATGAATTTTTTTAATTTCTTAGAAATTGCATTTATTTTTTCAACATACTAACGGAATCAAACAATAAAGATATGATAGCGTAGAATTTTGATCGTTTGAATCTTGACTGCATTTTATTTTAGAATCTTGACCATATGCCTTGACATATTTATAGTCATCCTGGCAGAAATTTCGAAGGTGGATCAAACCCTGAAGATCCCCCTATTGGCTACGGCCATGTTAATGGTCAAAAAGTGCAATCACAGTCACAAAACTCCCTCTAAACTGGGAAAGAATATGTGAATCCAACACTGTGAATTATATTTAACATTCTTTATTAAATTTAATTACATGTTCAATCAATACAATAAGTAAATTCGTGAAATTAAAATTTTGCTATTTAAATAAGATTAATGTAAAAGAAAAACACATTTTAAAATGGATTAATTTTAATTATCGTGGCATGATACTAATTTTCAAGAGTTAGGCTTAAGTGCGAAAGGCCATATTAATATTACAAAGCATTATAGTAAATTAGATACAGAAATATTTATATATAATACCTTCAATAATGGAAAAAATAAAAATTTTAAACGAAAGTTGCTAAATTATATCATATTTAGATTAAATATTACCAATTGTTGTATAACACCAGTTCAGAAAGGAGTAAGAGTCATCGACGACGCGATGAATGATGAAGATGAAAAAAAAGTTCGGTCTTAAATTCATATCTGATTTCGATTAATGAGTTTGATAAAAAATTTGTTTCGTGCTGCCATCTATTATTTTATTTCAGTATTAATAATATGCTTTCTATGTACATTTGCACCTAGTACAAAACTCAGTATGCACAACAGTATTGGAAATACGTCTTAAGATAATACATTCCACAATAAAGTCAGAAAATATCATGATTATTGATATTTTGTAATAAAGGATCTATAAAATTAGATGCATTTTAGCGCCATCTAGAACAATACTTTTTTATTGTAATTTATTTTAAAACTTTTATTATATCTAAGAATAATTTTTACAAGCATCAATTTAAAACTTCGTTGCCATTTTTTTTAGTCTATTCAAATTTTATAATTATGTTCAGTAATAGGGCCTTTATTTATTGAATTTTTTTATTTAAAAAAAATATATATAATCTCATTTAACATTGAATGTTATTCAGAAATTGAATTCAGAATGTTATTCTTGCATAAAGTTATAATTTTAGTAAAGTAATTTTAAAATTATTAGATAGATTCTTCAAAGTACACCTAACTTCAAGCTTTGTTTAATAGCCTATAGAGCAATTTTAGATTATTTTATCTAAATCAGTATGACCCAGCAAACCTAAAAATTAGATAGCACTTCTAACTATCGCTTGTAAATGTTATTTACTAAGTTTACTGTGCTAAAAAGAACCAATTAATCTTCTTTTCAAATAAACTGAGCATTACTTTATGAGATGTTCTTTGACTTTTGAAAATTAAGGAAAGCCAAATATATTCATTCCCATTAAAATTTTATAAATGTTCTCATTCGAATGATAAACATTTACAGGAGTAAAGTAGTTTTCAATGTAGTCTTTGCTTGTGATTCTTCATGAATTTAAAGATGTATAGAATTAATTGAAAAATGATTCCCCCCCCCCCCCCCCCCTCAAGAAAATTAAGCATGAAAGATATAGAAAAATTGGGAATAAATTAAGTGCTGGTGAACTATGAAAAATATATGATATGAGAAACGATGAAGATCATATATTAATCTACTAGCTATATTAATCATGTGAGAAATAACATGAGAGGTAAACACTTAACCCCAATGCTATAGTTGGAAAAAAAAATATTAGTGGGAACTCACCTTTTCATAATATAAATTAGATGTTGCTGCTACCAGATTTTTGCTTAGCCAAAATCCAATTTAAAATATTTAGCCAAAAGCCAACTTTTTTCAATTAACAGTTATAAATATTATATTCTAGTTTTTATAGCATTTTATTTGTATAGTATCCATATAAAAGCAATATTTAATCAATCTCATAGTATCATTTTCCATTATGAATCAAAATAAATTGAAATAACAGAAATAAATCCATACTAGCACATCTCTCCTAGAAGTTTCCAAGAGAGTGATGATGAGATGTGTTTTCTGTGCTCTCTGATTTATGACAAGCTGTTTCGTCTGCTAACTTTCTTCCTGATCACTTCCAAGATTTCACATATGGTTCAGGACAATTTTTTTTTAAGGAAGGTTCTACACGGCTTATGAATATAAGTGATCATTTCACTTGGGAAAAAAAAAATTGTGCTCGTATGCGATATTTTTTTTTTTACAGTAACAAACAAACAAAATATTTCAGGAAACGTCATGCCCACTCAACTACAGCACTGCTTAACCCTTTAATAGGCAAAGAAATTTTGTTGCTAAAATGTTCAAATAATTGTCTGCCATCAAAACTTAGGAACAGATTGATTTCAAAATAAATAAACACTTTTCCTCACGCATATTGTAAAGGCAAAATTTTATTATGGAGTAATTTAAAAAAATTGAGTGCTATAAATTAACTCTGTCCTTCAATGGATTAGAGAGAAAAGAGAAGAAAGGGGGAGAGAGGTCAGAGAAATAAAAGTCCTATTGTAGAAAATTAAAAAATGTGATCATTTGTTAAGAAAATGAATTTTTATCTCCATTTATTTGAAAAAAAAAAAAAACTTTTAAAATATATAACTTGCTTATGGATATTTAATTAAAAGTTTATTTTTTATTTTAAGAAAATATATTTTCTGAAAGAAAGGTAGCAGATTTCAGAAATAAAGTATGTGTTAGATGTAAATTTCCAACTGGGTGAAAATGTCCGGACCAGGATTCGAACCCGGGACCTCCCTGGCTGAAGCCGCCAGTGCTCTGCCATCTGAGCTATCCCGGACGATTCTGATCGAACTTTTTCACCCAGCTAACCTTGATGATTACAGCATCTGGTCTGAAACCTGGTTCAGCTCAACAGAATAAATCTCAGGTAATGGAACTCCAGAAATCGCTGGATACGAAATTACACTAGATTAATATTAACACAATTATTCCAATTGGTAAACAAATCATATTAGATGTAAATTTCCAACTGGGCGAAAATGTCCGGACCAGGATTCGAACCCGGGACCTCCCTGGCTGAAGCCGCCAGTGCTCTGCCATCTGAGCTATCCCGGACGATTCTGGTCGAACTTTTTCACCCAGCTAACCTTGATGATTACAGCATCTGGTCTGAAACCTGGTTCAGCTCAACAGAATAAATCTCAGGTAATGGAACTCCAGAAATCGCTGGATACGAAATTACACTAGATTAATATTAACACAATTATTCTAATTGGTAAACAAATCATATTAGATGTAAATTTCCAACTGGGCGAAAATGTCCGGACCAGGATTCGAACCCGGGACCTCCCTGGCTGAAGCCGCCAGTGCTCTGCCATCTGAGCTATCCCGGACGATTCTGGTCGAACTTTTTCACCTAGCTAACCTTGATGATTACAGCATCTGGTCTGAAACCTGGTTCAGCTCAACAGAATAAATCTCAGGTAATGGAACTCCAGAAATCTAGTGTAATTTCGTATCCAGCGATTTCTGGAGTTCCATTACCTGAGATTTATTCTGTTGAGCTGAACCAGGTTTCAGACCAGATGCTGTAATCATCAAGGTTATCTGGGTGAAAAAGTTCGACCAGAATCGTCCGGGATAGCTCAGATGGCAGAGCACTGGCGGCTTCAGCCAGGGAGGTCCCGGGTTCGAATCCTGGTCCGGACGTTTTCGCCCAGTTGGAAATTTACATCTAATATGATTTGTTTACCAATTAGAATAATTGTGTTAATATTAATCTAGTATAAAGTATGTGTTTATATAAGACACTTTTCTCAGGGAGGGATTTCTGTGGCTTGGGGTAGGGTGTGGGGACATTATAGAGTTCTGGGGAGGGAAATTGTATCCATTTGACCATTGTAAAAACAAAAAATCTTTCGGGGGAGGCACCTCATTGTTCCCGGGGGGATTGTAACCACCGGGTCACCCCCTGAATTCAACACCGATCAGAACTTTGAACTAGGACTGAATCAAAATCCATTATTTTCACAGAGCTTCACAATAAAACACAGAACCAACTCACCCTTCTTTTATAATGAATCCAGCCTTAATTAAGAGTTTTTACAAGAAAATATTGCTATTATTAAATTAAAATTTTTTGGGCATAATGATTTTGTCCAGGCATAATTTTATTATGTTTATAATTTAATTTAACAATATGGGAGAGAATTATACATAAATTTATAACATGCACAGCTTTTGGTTTTGAGAAATGCAAAATAAAAATCTTCTGCATGCTGATATGTTCCAGATATATTTTTTCCATGTTTAAAAGGTATGTTTAATGATGTGTGAAATGTGATAACACACAACCTCATGTTTATACATTTGCATTAAAAAGATCTATATCAAAGAATCTCAATATAACTGCATTAAAAATTATTGCGACTTATCTGACGTCCTCTCATATTGCTTAGACTATTAATGAGGATATAGGGCATAATCTACAAAAAAATTTCATTTGAAATACTACTACACAAAATTCAGTAAAGAGACATTTTGATAATAGTACCCTTTTGAGATAAAAGATCGCAGCATGGATCATATTTAATCGAACAGCAGAATTTAATCGAACGATTTTCTGGCATCGTTTATTTTGCCATTTTCTTGTATGTCGTACATTTAGGGCTTGGTAAGTAATGTTTTAATTTTTATGAGTCTAAAATGTTATGCTAGTGCTTTTGTATTTGGTAGATATCTAGAGGAATAGATGCGATTCTGATTGTTTAGTTTTATTGGAACTGAGAAAGCAATTATTTCGCTTGAATCGAAATAAAAGGTTGGATCTTTACATTGTGAGAATGTTAGACTAGCATTTAGGGTTTCAAGTTTAGATTTAAGTTGCTGATAGTCCAGATTAATTAAAACATTAAAAGGTTTTAGGAGGTTTCTATAGAAATTAATTTTTGAAATGTATTTTAATTATTCTTGATGTAATAAATGCTCAGAGGCAGTGTTGTATAAAAACCAGAGGGGTGTACGCTAAAATCATGAACGTCATGCCTAGAGTATACGCTATAGCTTTATATGAGAAACAGGGGGTATACAGAGCTTCTTAAAAAAATCCAGAAGGTATGCAGTATGTACCTCAGTATAACGCTCCACTACATTCCTACTTAAAGGATAATAATGTTTTCTTGGTACTACTTAGTTATCCCATCGACCAATTTCACCAAATTATACAAATTGACATAATTTTTATTTTAAATAACGAAATAACAAATAAATTAGTATAACATTAATAAAAATAAAACGTCGAAATAAAAATCAGTTGGTGGCGTAAACACATGTAACTTCCTTAAAGTCAAGTGAATGTGACATTTATGATAAGAAATTATTGGCATTTAATCTTAGTTAGGCGATAGATTTTTGATCGATGGGAAAACCAAATAGTACCGTTTTCTTTTGTTTTACATAATTTTTTTTAATTTTATGAATGAAATCATAATGCCTATTCTGTAGTAAACTAGAATCAGTTGCTGTTATAAGCATATTCATTTAAATGGTGTTTATTGCATTATGATAACAAAGCATAAAATATACAATATAAAAAAATGTAAAACTGACATTAGATAGATATAAATTTTAAATAATAATCAAGGCTGTAATGGGTGTATGTTTTTTACGGTGGTATACGCCATATACCATAATTTAGGGAAGAAACGCTGCAGCGTTTACGAGTTTAAAAGTTAAAATTTCCGAAGTGCGGCGTTTACACCAGGGCGGCGTTTACAAAAATTTTGACCGAAATATTCAGTGTTTAAAGAAAAAAAAATCACTTTTTTTTCTTTCTTTTTTCCCGTGATCGCGATGTTGCCGATCGTAAATAAACAAATGCAATACATCATGAGTCATCCTTTTCCAAGAAATATGGTGAATGGAGTAAGCAGGGAGGGACAATAGAAGCTTGCTTTTATTGCACTGCACGGTAGAAACATAGTATTGGAAAGCCAGTTTTTCTAAATTTTGCAGTTGAAACTTCTCTTTTGTTGGTACATTTTAGTTCAGTTCCCTACAAATCACTATTATATCCCGCACTGACAGGGAATCGATAACAGGGCTTTTAAAATTCGTTTAAAGACTAAAAAAGATTTTAAAAAACTGCACTGTATCGGGTCGTCATGAGAAAGGGAGTTTCAAAATTCTGCGCTAACGGGAAGTTTTTAAAATCCGTTTAAAAAATAAACTTCCAAAATTGTTATTGGATAATTAAAAATGTTAAACAATTTCTTGGATATCAGTTCGTCGTAAGAATGGGAGTTTCAAAATCCCGCTCTAACGGGGGATCATTATAACAGAGAATTTAAAATTCGTTTAAAAATAAATTTCTTAAATTATTATTTAATAAATAATCAGAAAGATTTAAAAAATCTGTGTTATCAGGTTGTAATAAGAAAGTGAATTTCAAATCCCTCCTCTAATGAGAAATCTTTTTAATAAAAGTTGAAGCAATCAATGACAATCATTATTTATCCAATAATATTTTCAAAAGTTTTTTTTTAAAACCAATATTAAAGTCTCTTAGGTTTTGAAATTCCCATTCTTATGATGACCCAGTAGTGCAGATTATTTTTTAAAGTCTTATTGGTTATTTATTAAATAATAATTTCGGAAGTTTATCTTTTAAATGAACTTTAATGTCTCTGTTATAACGATCCCCTGTTAGTGCGGGATTTTGAAATTCTCATTCGGACCTGATAGCTCAGAAATTGCTTAGTATATTTGATAATTTTTCAGCAATAATTTTGGAAGATTTTTTTTTTTTTTAAACTAATTTTAAAGGCTCTGTTATATTGGTTGCCCGTTATTTCGGGATTTAGAAATTCCCGTTTTTAGGACGACCCGATAGCACGTATTTTTAAATGTTTTGATTATCTTTTTTTCTCAGATACACTTGTGAGACTTCGCGAGCTCATCTCAATTGAAAAAGGTGGGGGAAAAGAAACGGATGTCAGGCCGATGGTATGTTGCACCTCTCTCTGATTGGATTGTGAAGAACTGCTTGGACAGAGCGGAAAAACTAAAATTCTCATTCTTCTAAATTCATTTCTCTCACTGCTTTTGCGTAGAGAAGGTTATTTTCACTTCGTATAGTTTTTTCTTAGCTCAAATTTGTTTTTGAAGTTTAAAATGGCTCCTAAGAGACATATGAGTTACACTGCAGCTTTTAAGCTCAGTGTTATTCAGAGGGCTGAATATATTGGTAATCATGCAGCAGGACGCGAATTTAGCGTAGATGAACGCTGTATTCGCCGTTGGAGGAGTGAAAAATCAACGATTGAAGGTCTTCCAAAAGCAAAGCGTGCTCAAAGAGGTGGAAAGATTGCATGGCCAAATTTAGAAGACAACTTAGAGAAATGGATTTCGGAACAAAGGGGTGGAGGACTTCCAATTTCTACTATTAAGATTCGTTTGCAGGCTCAACGGATTGCAGCAAATTTGGGAATATCAAATTTTAACGGCAATGCGAACTGGTGACATAGATTTATGGTCAGAAAGAAATTGACAGTGCGTTCTCGCACAACTGTCGGACAACAGTTGCCGAACGACTGGCAAGAAAAGAAAAAATCGTTTTTGAAGTTTGTGAAAAACGAAATTGAAAAAAAAAATTCACGAATCAGCAAGTCATCAACATGGATGAAGTTCCACTGACATTCGATTACCCTCCCAACCGAACGGTAGACAATATCTGAAAGAAGAGTGTTTCGATTTGTACCACAGGGGACGAAAAAACTTCCTTCACCTGCGCTCTTGCCTGTGCAGCGAATGGCGAAAAGCTAAAACCCATGCTTATTATTAAGCGAAAAACGCTTCCCCAAGGAAAATTTCCAGCTGATGTTGTGGTGAAGTGCAACGAAAAAGGCTGGATGTGTGAAGAAATAATGCTAGAATAGCTTGAGGAAGTTTGGCATAGGAGAAAAGGCGCATTTTTCAAACCGAGTGGCCTTTTGATGATGGATTCGATGCGATCACATTTGATGGAATCCGTCAAAACTGCGGCAAAAAAATCCTCAGCCTCACTTGCTGTGATTCCTGGAGGACTAACTAAGATTCTCCAACCTCTGGATTTAACCGTCAATAAATCCCTCAAAGGTCAAATTCGGAAAACTTGGGAGAATTGGATGAGGGATGGCCTTCATTCCTACACCAAGGGTGGAAAAATGAAGAAGGCTACTTACGAAGAAGTTGCCCAGTGGGTTTCTAAAGCCTGGAAAGATGTGCCAATTCAAAGCATAAAATCAGGATTTGCAAAGACCGGAATCTTTCCAGAAATTGACAGTGAAAGTGAATTTTCAGACAGCGATGTGGAAAATGAAGAAAATACTAACGAACTATTAGATAAAGGATTGCTGAGACTTTTTCAATCTGATAGCGAGATATCTGAATTTGAAGGTTTTGACTGATTGAACAGTTTTCCTAGTGGATGCGACCCACTTAAAAAAGCATGCCAAGTGGACGCAACCCACTTAAAAAGCGTGCCAAGTGGACGCGACCCACTTAAAAAGGCGTGCCAAGTGGACGCGACCTACTTAAAAAGTGTGCCAAGTGGATGCGACCCACTTAAAAAAAGCATGCTAAGTGGATGCGACCCACTTAAGAAAGCATGCCAAGTGGACGCGACCCACTTAAAAAAGCATGCCAAGTGGACTCGACCCACTTAAAAAAAGCATGCCAAGTGGACGCGACCCACTTAAAAAAAGCATGCCAGGTAAGTGGACGCGACCCACTTTAAAAAAGTCCTTCCGGCCAGTGCCGGGAGGAAGAGGTAGCTTTCATAATCCTTATTTAAAAAAAGCCAACTTATATCATGCAAACACACGAAGCTCAATTTAGTGGAAACCGAATATAGGAGATTCAATACTAATTTTTATCAATATAATGAATGAGAATTTCGCGAAATTAGTCAGCTTTATCCAAGCTGCTTTTCTTTAAAGTAACTTATATTTGGCTGCCAAATTCGGCAATTTCTTAAAGTGCCTGTCATTTTAATACAACATGGTGGATGAGGCTAAGCAGTGAACTTGGTCGAGACCTTAGTAATTGCTGTGCACATGCTCACTCACATCGGAATCGGTTAATATATAGGAGTGCTGTCGCATGCAAAAAATCAGATTTTTCAAAATGTCACCCACAATAGAAATTGAAACTGCTATATCTGAAAGGTAAATACAAACAAAAAATGCTCCTGAATCCTTATATCAAGATCAAATACTTAAGAAAGAAACCTTTTTCAATTTCTAATTTTTTTGCACCTCACTTTAAATATATATATATTTTTTAATTTAATGGTCGCCATTTTGAAACAAGATGGCTGATGAATCTGGCCAGAGAATTTGGTCGAGGTGTTGATGTATACTATCCACATGCCTTTTTACATCGAAATAGGCGAATACGTGTGTTATCGCATGACAAATACAAGATCGTTTCAAAATGTTAGCCATGCTAGAAATTCAAAGTGCTATAAATCAACCATTTTTTAAGATATCAACAAAGAACAAATTTTCAGAAACAAAAACTGCTCCGGAATCTTTGTATCAAGGCCAAACACATAAAAAAAATCCTTTTCATTTTCCAATTTTTTAATACCTCATTTTGAATTTTAAATTTAATTTTTTTTAAATGACAACCCTTTTGAAACAAGATGGCGAATGAAGCTGGCCAACGAACTCGGTCGAGACATTGGTATGTACTATGTACAGACCAAGTTACATGCAAATAGGTTCATAAATACGCCTGTTATCGCGTGACAAAAATCAGGTCGTTTTAAAATGTCAGCCACAAGAGAAATTCAAAATGCTATTACTCAGCCTTTTTTTTTAGATATAGACGAAAGAAAAACTGTTCCGGAATCTTTGTATTTTGTCAAACACATACAAAAAAAATCTTTTTCATTTTCCAATTTTTTGGTATCTCATTTAAATTTTTAATTTTTTTAAATGGCCGCCATTTTGAAACAAGATGGCGGATGAAGCTGGCCAACGAACTCGGTCGAGATATTTGTATGTACTATGTACACACCAAGGTACATCCAAATCGGTTCATAAATACGCCTGTTATTACGTGAGAAAAATCAGGACGTTTCAAAATGTCAGCCACGCTAGAAATTCAAAATGCTATAACTCAGCCATTTCTTAAGATATAGACGAAACAAAAACTGCTCCCGAATCTTTTTATCAAGGTCAAACACATAAGAAGAAAATATTTTTTCAATTTTCAATTTTTGGTACCACATTTCAAATTTAAATTTTTCTTAAAAATTTAAATGGCCGCCATTTTGAAACAAAATGGCGGATGAAGTTGGTCAACGAACTCGGTCGAGAGATTGGTATGTACTAAGTACACACCGAATTACATCCAAATCGGTTCATAAATACGCCTTTTATCGCGTGACAAAATTCAGGACGTTTCAAAATGTCAGCCACGCTAGAAATTCAAAATGCTATAACTCAGCCATTTTTTAAGATATAGACGAAACAAAAACTGCTCCGAAATCTTTGTATAAAGGTCAAATACATAAGAGAAAAATATTTTTCCATTTTCAATTTTTTGGTACCACATTTCAAATTTTAAATTTTTTAAAAAATTTTAAATGGCAGCCATTTTGAAACAAAATGGCGGATGAAGCTGGCCAACGAACTCGGTCGAGAGATTGGTATGTACTATGTACATACCGAATTACATCCAAATCGGTTCATAAATACGCCTTTTATCGCGTGACAAAATTCAGGACGTTTCAAAATGTCAGCCACACTAGAAATTCAAAATGCTATAACTCAGCCATTTTTTAAGATATAGACGAAACAAAAACTGCTCCGGAATCTTTGTATAAAGGTCAAATACATAAGAAAAAAATATTTTTCCATTTTTAATTTTTTGTTACCACATTTCAAGTTTTAAATTTTTTTTAAAATTTTAAATGGCCGCCATTTTGAAACAAAGCGGCGGATGAAGCTGGCCAACGAACTCGGTCGAGACATTGGTATGTACTATGTACACACCGAATTACATCGAAATCGGTTCATAATTACGGGAGTTACAGTGTGACATAGGTCAGATATATATATATATATATATATATATATATATATAGATATATATATATATATATATATATATATATATCAATTTTGAACGGAGGGTGGTTTCGGGGTCTGGGGGTCATGATCGATGAAAATATACCAAAATTTTTTGAAATCGCTTTCCTCCGAACGGCTGCAATAGGTAGCTTTTTTGTAAAGAAAGCTACCTAAAAGCGTGCCAGGTGGAAGCCAACCACATTAAAAAATGTGGAGTGCCATGAGGAGAAGGGTCCGTGTCCCGCGCTCTGGATGGTTTTTAAAACATACCGACGTCTCCTTAATGCTCCTGTTCCTGTCAGGCAAATAGCTAATGCTAAACCTATGGGGAGGTTATTTGCTGATATCTTGTTTGTATTTTGACATTTTTAAATCATTTTTTGTTTTTGCATTGGATAGCTGAGATCCATCTCTACGTCGTCCCTTTTTTATTTTTTCGAGTTTGGTTGCAGATAATTTTTATAAGGTTACTTTCACTTTCGAAATCGGTTCCGAAAATGAAAACAGGAGCCTTAAATTAGAAAATACAGCATATTACCGATTATTTGGAAATTTTGGACCAAAAGCTTTTGGGATATCTTTTCTCCCTCCCACAAACATCCAAGGAAAAAATGCAATCCTCGGCCCATTAATTTTGCAAAGTTATACATGCAAAGTAACAAAATTAAATCATATGAGCAGGGTCGTGAGAGAGTCCGCAGGCGGCGGGCCCCAGAAGTAAATCGAACGCAGGCACCCTCCCCTGCGCTTCCACACATGCCATAAGTATGATACATTAAAACCTGCTAAGATGAAAACACAAACGATCAGTGAAAACAGCATTTTAGACAGCTTGTTTCCGTTTTAGGAGGTATAATCGCATGATATCTAACTGTTAATATTAATTTTAGATTATACTTAATCGATTATGTATCGGCGGAGGAGGCTGTTGCGGTGGGAGCCGAAAATTGAGGGCACCGAATTCATTCTGCCCATTGTTTTTTTTTCCACTGATAATTATTTTCTTTCGTCCAAAGTTATTAAAGGCTCCACTTAAATATTGCTTAGCTTGTTAATGAAGCTGTTATTAGCAACATGTATTCAAATAATATCTGTACCTTAAAATTCCGAAAATACCCCCCCCCCCTCCCCTGACAATATAAAACATTGACATAAATGATAAAGGGGCTTATAAATGGAATTTTCTGTAAAATTTCCTCAATACTTAATGTCTATTAACATAAATTAATAGGTACATGTTAAGGCATATTCCGTAAATATTGGAAATTAAAAGAAAATGTTGCAACAAATTTTTAAAATTTTTTCAATAAAAAAAAACAAAAAAAAACGAGAGAAATTATTCAAATTCTGTTCTTTGTAGAGGTCTGCACGGGCCCGGCCCGGCCCGTACGAAAGCTATCTTGGCCCGGCCCGGCCCGGCCCGTGTAAAAATTGGAAGTCCGGCCCGGCCCGTTGTAAAAATTGGAAGTTCGGCCCGAGCCCGGCCCGGCCCGTACAAAAATCAGTGAAAACGGGCCCAACCCTATAAAATTTCTACAAAAAAAAAAAAAAAAAAAAAAATTCCGTTTTTTCTCAACATACAATTAAAATTCTTTTAATGAATACTACATACATATTTATGGGAATATTTTACAGTATATTTTACATTACTATGATGTTCGCAAAACAGAAAACGCACAATAGTAAACATTAACGATTACTTACAGTCATCGTGTCTACAGACATTTCAAAATGGAAATAAAGATTCATTAAAAGATTAATATAGTTCAGAATAAAGGATTAAAAACAAGATAACATTTGAAGCTGTATAATAAAAAGTAGATTTGTGAAAATATTTCTCTCATTTTTAAGACTTTTCTCAAATCCAAAAGAGCTACATTTCGACACATTTATGAAGTCTTTTCTTTTTGGAAACGTGTAAGATTGGCAGGTATTCTTATTCAAAAGCTATGTAAATGTTGTTTTTTTTTCATAGATAAAAGCAATATATCTTTCTGAAAATACTGTCAAAGTTAGCGTTTTGAATCGAATTTCCGGAAGCGATAGCACAGGAAAGAAGAAAAACGTACAGTCACGTGACAAGAATCGCTGTTATCTCTGTAAGTAATTTATTAAATATGGAAAAAGCTATTCGTTTCCAAATGCCTTCAATAGGCAGGCCTGTCAATTTTATGCCTTTATAGTTAAAGTTTTTGTCACAAACATGTGTCAAAGCTTTGCATTGTTGAGCAGTGAATATGAGAACCACCTTAAGGTATATTTCCAAAGATACTGTTAAGAGAAGTTCATTATCACTATTAATATTACAAAACAAAATGACTGTTCTACACATCCTGAGATCGATTAAGACCACTTCCTTCCCGGCACGAGTCTGCTGAAAAAAAATTAAACTCGGAATCAGACATCTTGTAACTGTACGATACCGATCTCTACGATGGACACGTTACATTTCTGTATTGATGTTGTTAAACTCGCATCGGCTCGTGACACACATTTATACTTCTCGAGAAAATCATATTCATTGAAAATGGCTCGTATTTTATCTGCTTCGCTTAAATTCTTATATCGGGCCGATAGGCACGATTAATTTTTTTGCCGGCCCGGCCCGTTTATTTTGTCTGTCGGCCCGGCCCGGCCCGTTGAAATTTCGCCTTCATTCCGCCGGGCCGGGTACGGGCCTCGGGCCAAGCCCGGGCCCGTGCAGACCTCTAGTTCTTTGATATATAAAAATGACTCTGTGAATGTGTCATCAAATTCGCATTGTTTAAGTATGGAAAAAGAAATTACTTAGCTGCAAACAAACCAAAAAAAAAAAAAAAAAAAAAAAAAAAAAGAGAGAGGGAGATAAGCAAAGCGCGTTTTCTTTCTTACTATGAGAACGATCTCAGGTTTGTTTTGTTTATTTAACTTCCGCGAACTCAAATGTCAACATTATCGGAATTAGATCATCTGCTTTGGATGGATAATACGTTTGATTACGCTGAAAGGAATTGTGCATGGATTTTTTTTTAAATTATTATTATTGCGAAAGAAAAAAGATTTTTGGTGGCGAGCTTATAAACAGATTTTTTTTCTTTCGAAAAATGAAAGTTGTTCAAAATTGGGATGATTTTCAGGACATATTTAAAGTAAAAAGACAACATATCAAAAAAGTTTGAGGGAAAAATTCCGGATTTGGAAGTTCGGAATATCGGTTGTACACTACAAATATTTTAATCCTAGATATTTTTAGACAATTAGTTATTTTAATAATTTGATTAGTCTAATAATTCAGTTTTTTAGTCGTATTAATGCGATATTTTGGGTATATTAGTTCCTCTTTAATAGGGCAAAATAATTCCTTTTGACTGCGGCGTTTACGATGGGTGCGGCGATTACGCCAATTTTTGAGGGTGCGGCGTTTCTTCCCTAAATTACGGTACCTTCTCGATTTTTGGAAGAAACTTCATACATTCTCTATTTCTCAAGTAAAGTTGTAGCATATATATCCTCTGCCTGCACCATATTTTCTGTTTTGTTTTTTTCCAACTAAATCACCAATAGTATTTATGATTTACTTTAAGCTTACTTCTTTTGCATAATCACTGCATGCAAACTAATAAAAGTGTGTTGGTTTATTTACATACTTTGTTTTGTACTGATTTAGTCATTGCAATCATGGATATTGTTTTACATTTTATTTTAATTGCATAATGATTTTTGTCTTCCAAGCCAACTTTTGATTATGATGTTTTATGAATACTGTGGTTTAAAAAAATGAACATCTAACCTCTTCAGAGCCGATTTTTTTATGATTAGAAAAAATGGCCTAATTTTTTTTAACGATTTATTTGTTTTATATTAATAGGAATTCAAAAAGGAAAAAAAAAATTGAAAATCACAAATAAAATAAAAAAATTACATCCACATTTCTGGCTGCTGAGCGTTAATGGTAATGTATGCGTTAAATGATTTCTTATAAAATAAAAAAAACTAAGAGTCAATTTCTTTCTTTACATTTCTACAAATTATTAAAACTTAATATATTTAATCTATCCAGTATTATTTTTATCAAATATTAACGATTTGTTCAAATAATCCAACAGCACTGATTGCCGAAAAATTACTTCCTGCCTTTTTAATACCTCTAACCAGGGCTTAATTTCCACCAGAGCTCAGCTCCAGTACTTCTCTTTTTTTAGTAAATATTTCAATATTGGTTGGAATTCACCGGAGCTCATAAATACAGGGCTCCAGAGCCCAGTGCAATACTGATTGATAGCTGTGAACAATTCCTTTTTTGCCTTAACCCTATTTCCGAATTACAACCCTTACCTTATTTAATTTCAGAATTCTGCGATTAATTAACATTAAAATTAGACAAAAATCCCTATTCGGAAGGAGTGATAAACTAAGCACTGGAATAGTTGACAGTTAAGTATATATGCATATTTAAAATTTTTATGATACTTTTCGGTTAGCCGGGTGCCAGTAGATATATATACAGTAGACTCTCGTTTTCACGAACCTCTTTTTCACGAACACTTGCGATTTTCCGAACTATAGAGTGGTCCCGAATACGCTCCCATAGAATCAATGTAATTTTTCGCTCCCATTTACGAACTACAGATTATGAAAATCTCTTTTTTGCGAACTCACTTTTCGTACTTCTGATTTTTTTTTTTTTTTTTTTTTTTTAAGTATCGGAATGCAGTGCCAACGTCAGTTAAACTCTATACAGGTACAATGAGACATCAGGTACAGTCAATAATGTGTTGATTTTCCCCAATATCTTTCGTAGGGAGGGGGCATAGCAACAATTTCAAGTAGTGGTTGCCAGGACTAAGGAACTTTTTTGAAGGGAACAATAACTGTGAAAGGTAAAGGTAGTAAAGGTTTCCATAGATAAAATGGAAACATATATTTTTCAAAATGTGATTTTTTTAAAAAAGATAAGTGATTATTTCCATTCCTAATTTTTTATCTATGTTTTCATCTATGTATTTTCATCTACTAAGTACTAATACAGTCTGCGTTTTCATATGTAATATTTTGAAAGCATGGTAACGTATGTTTCTGTGTATTAAAATTATTTTTTGTGCATAAATTTGCATTTATTTCTGGTATATTTAAAAATACATGTATAACTTTAGTAAATGATAAATAATCTTGAAATACTGCTTCATCCATGAAGAGGGGGTAGTTTGATAAAAATATACATAAATAATGTACGTATTCATATCATTTTTGGTGTTTTTCTATTTTACGAACTTTCTATTTTACGAACTATTTGGGTGTTCCCTACGAGTTCGTAAAAACGAGCGTCGACTGTATATGTCATATATGCAGTTATGGAACAGCTGCGCCAATTGCTCCAATTGCGCCAAATCGATAATGCTGCGCATTTCTGCGCCAAAACGATCATTTTTCAACAAAATTGCGCCCAACTGCGCCACTTCGATAATAATTCTTGAGCCAAATCGATCATTTTCCACTCTAATTTCGCCAAAATATTGCGATAAACATGCGAATTTGGTCAAAGGAAAGCGAAAAACACGCGATGTTTCTCAAATGATCACGGAAAAAAAACATGAATCATGAATCATGAATGACAAAGGATCGCTAATTTCGTCAAAAAACGAACAGAACGCGGTTAAAAGATCGTGGAAAAACGTGATTTCGCTTAAAGATCGCGAAAAGACGCAAATTTTGTCGAAAGATCTCGAAAAACACGCGAATTTTGCCAAAAAATCGCGAAGACGCGAATTTTGCCTAAAGATCGCGCAAAACACGTGAATTCTGACAAAAGATCGCGTAAAACACGTGAATTCCGTCAAAATATCGCGGGAAAACGTGATTTCGTTTAAAGATCGTGAATAAAACGCAGATTTCGTCAGAAGATCGAGAAAACACGCAAATTTTGTCGAAAGATCTCGAAAAACACACGAATTTTGCCAAAAGATCGCGAAAAAGACGCGAATTTTGCCCAAAGATCGCGCAAAACACGTGAATTCCGTCAAAAGATCGCGTGAAACACATGAATTCCGTCAAAAGATCGCGGAAAAACGTGATTTCGTTTAAAGATCGCGAATAAACCGCAGATTTCGTCAGAAGATCGCGAAAACACGCAAATTTTGTCGAAAGATCGCGAAAAACACGCGAATTTTGTCAAAATATCACCAAAAACCCGCGAGTTATGTCAAAGGATCGCGAAAAAAACGTGAATTTTGTCAAAGGATCGCTAATTTTGTCAAAAAACGAACAAAACGGGCTCAAAAAATTAGGAAAAAACAACAATATTCGTTAAAAGATCGCGGAAAAAACACAAATTTCCTCAAAAGGTCACAAAAAGCCGCAAATTTCGTCACAAGATTTCGAAAAACACGCTAATTTTATCAAAAGATAGCAAAAAACACGCTGATTTCAACTAGGAGCCCGAATAGCACGCGAAAAATACGCGAATTTTGTCAAAGGACTGCGAAAAAAAGCGAATTTTGAGAAAGAGGTGCGGAAAAAATGCGAATTCCGTCAAAGAATCGCAGGAAAAACGCAAATTTCGTCAAAGAATTGCAGAAAAAACGGGAATTTCGTCAAAGAATACCAAAATGATAGTTTGATGCTCCAAAATGAACATTTTTGCTGCTCCAAAATAGTTATTTTCTACTCCAAAGTGGCTTTTTGCTGCTCCAAAATGAGGTTCATGCTGTTCCGTCACTGTATATGCTTATATATATACATATGTATGTATGTATATGCATTTATATATATATATATATATATATATATATATATATACACACAATATATATATGTATATATAACACACTGGTGCCTGGCTAACTGAAAAGTACCATTTTTTTTTCAAAAAATAAAAAAAGCTTTAAATTTTGTAAATAATATGTGAAAATAAATGTGTCGTTTGGAGGGATGGCTGGGGGTGGGGGGCATGCAACGGTTTTAGTATTGCAGAATATTAGGGCTCTGGTATTTTTTTGTTAGAAATTAAGCCCTGGCTCTAACAACATTACTAGTGCAGCCAAACCGTAAAATTTTTCCTTCTCTTGTTGGGGGATTCCGTAGTGAATAAGTTATTATGAAATTTTTGTTCTTTTTATTTTTGACAGTAATTATAATTATAAAAAACTAAACGTATGTGGCCAAGGGCATGAAGAGGTTAACTCTCTGATATTAATTAAATACTAAAAGCATGCATATACTTTTCCAAATATGAATACAATTACGTACTTTCAAAATATACCTGAATTTAAGAAAGTTTAGAAGGGGTATACAGCAGGAATGTAGTGGAGTGTATATGGTGGTACATGCTGTATACTTTCTGGATTTTTTTTTAAAGTTCTGTATACTACAGGGCTTGAAAAATATATTGTCCAACATGCCCGGGGCATGTATTATTCTTATAAAAATTCCCGATTGGGCATGTATTTTTGATGGCATTTGAGATGCTATCTGTGATCAGTGAAAGTTAGAAAAGACATCTAATATAGCTATCCGAAGCTATAACTCAAACAAGATATCACCAAAACTATATTTTTATTGGTTGAAATAATTTTTTTATTTTTCACCTAGTACATCTGCATGTGAAAGATGTCTCTTGATGGAAACTATGAATGACTTAAGACGCATAAGCATTGATGACTCTTACCTGAAACTTATACCTATAACTCCTCACTGGCTACCGAATACTGGCAATCGACTGCCAAAGGTACATGATACATTAGTGGACATTCTCTACACTAGCAATCGAATGTAGAGTATGTAACTTATAATATAATAAAACAATATTTAATTACTTTTGTGATGTAATTTTTATTTATTAAATGAGTATCATTTATTCAAAAAAATTTGAATCATAAGGGTTTCATATTCCCCTGAATAAAAAATATTCTGTGTATCCTTTATTGTTTTATAGATTATGTTATATTTACCAGCTTTAAAATTACAGCCACGAAATTTAGAACTGCATGTCAAGTCATTTATACTAATGTTCCAATTGAAGGTGCACTTTCAAGTTATTAACTTAACAAAGATTCATCATCATAAAACTGTCTTAAGAAGTCTTTTCCATTTTTATTTTTAGATTCCTTTTTTCTTTAAAAAAATCATTTTCCCTTCACATCTGTTTTTCTAGTTTTAAAATGTAATGCATTCTGTTTCTCTTAATTTCTCACACTAACACAAAGAAACTCGAATACTAATGTTAAACGTATGAACTTGTGGTAAAAATCTTTACAGATTTCTCATTTGCATTTTAATATTTTTAAAAGATTTTTTTTTTTTTGCTTAGGATACCTAAGGTTGATATTTATTGTTGTATGTTTGTCCTTTTTTGATTTTGGTTAAAAAAAAAATTTATATGTAGATTGTTTCGCTTTCGGAACTGATTCCAAAAGTGAAAGTGTCCACATATAAAAATACTAACTAAAATCAAGAATGTACAAAGCACAAAAATAGATATTAACCTCAGGTATCCTCTGCAAAAAAATCATTCAAAAATATTTAAATGCAAGCAAGAAATTCGAAAAGAACTCTTCCATAGGATTAACATTGGCTTGAGTATTTTCCTGTGACTAGTGTAGCTTCTTAATATGAAATTTGCTTCCAAAGTCTCAAAACCTGTTCATATTCGAGGATGGAGTATCACAGTAGACGTTCATTCCAACAGAGCAAAAAATGTCCAGACCAGGAATCGAACCTGGATACTTGGCATGCCGTGCCAATGCCTTACCTGTTAGGCTATCCGGACATTGACACGGCACGCCAAGTATCCAGGTTCGATTCCTGGTCTGGACATATTTTGCTCTGTTGGAATGAACGTCAACTGTGATACCTACTCCATCCTCGAATATGATTTAATCCAGTTGGAAAAAATATCCATTCCCTTCATTATGTCTCAAAACCTATTTTATATACTTTTTGTGAAATTTAAGACATCAATGCTTTATTTCAGCAATAAATCTCAACAAAACAAATACTGTGTTTGGTCACATCAAAAAACTTGATTAGAAAAATCTAGACAACTAATGGAAGATTCTTCATATAATTTTTATAGTTGGCTGAAAGACAATTTGATTCATAAATTATTGAATGTGAGTTTTTAATTTTTATCTGACACATTTTTTACTTTAAAAAGAAAATAATTTTTACAAAAAATGCACATATATATATATATATATCAGTGGTGAAATATATCTTATTTCTAGGATAGAATCTATAAATTACATTTTTCTTTGATAGGATATAATGAATAGTGATTTGGCTGAACACATTTTTTTAAGTAGAGTAGAACGCCGCTAATCCGAACTAATCAGGACTGGTGTCTGTTCGGATTACCCAAAATTCTCATAAAAATAGAAAAGAAAAGGTACATGTTAAAAAAATTTAAGTTATAAGTACTCAGTAGTACAGTAAACATCCTCTAATCTGGTATCCTAAGGTCCGGCATGCTGGGTAATCCGGCATTCAAGGCTTGAAATTCAATTTTTCCTAGGAGGGGAGTCTCCCTACCAACATTTATAAATAGAGTGGAGTTGAGCTATTTGGGGGAGGGGAAATCTTTAAAACCCACTGTTATTGTACAATGCTTTTTAAAGAATTACATTAATACAGATATGACAAAATACCATTGCAGCAATTTAAATCGACAACTCAGAATAATTACATAAAAAGTTTTTTGTTTAAAAAAGGAAGAAAGTCGAGCTTTTATACAGTCTATTTTTCAACTTTCAACCAAATGCTATGGATCTTTAATACTGAGGTTTTTTAACCCCCTCACTGACAAGCCCGTGTTAATATGTTCACTAAGCTCCAGGTTTCACTGCAATACAGGCAATATTTAAAGTAATATAATTCTGTTGAATTAATGTATTTTTGATACATTGAATAATGATTAATACTTCCAAGGACTGCATTTACATTCATTATTAAGTTTTCAATAAAATGTTGAAAGAATCATCTTTTTTTAGCAATTAAAACAAATGCAGAGAAAACAGCATTACAATTTTGCCCATTTCCAAGACAGTCAGAGGGCCCAGTAGCAGAAAATTCTCCAAGTGTCTGCGACAGATATTTTAGGAAGGAGAAATAATCTGCAGGTAAAATATTTTTACAAATGAAGCATTAACCCTTTGAGGGGCAAGCAATTGCGTTTGTGTAATGCTGGGAAACATTTCCCACCAAAAATTTGGAAAAAAAAAATTATTTCTAAATAAGGAAAAGCAATTTTTCAACTATTTTCTCTCAAAGTTATAAAAGTAAACCTTAGTTAAAAGTTTCTTGTGCAAATCTTAATTAAACTTAGATAGTATATAATATATCCTACCGCCCCTCAAGGGGTTAATTAATCAAACAATCACTTACCTGTAGCATTTTATAAATTTTTATTAATAATAATGTTAAGTTTTTGTATTAAGCAATAAAGAATTAAACATAATATAAAAGTTCGAAGAAAAAGAGTCTGCAAAGGAGAAAAGAAAATCTGCGACGCCCGTCTCCCGTCTCGAACTTTCTGCTACTAGGTCAGAGGGTTAATGAAATTCTGAATTTAGATTTTTTATTTGATTTTGGGCCCTGAATCCGCTTTTACATGGTAAAACTTAGCACAAGCACAACATTTATAACTTTGGAAATTATTGTAAACATATGGTTATGTTCTCTTAAAAATTTTTCAGAAAACTTTGGAGTATCTGACATGCCTTCATTTATTTATTTAACCGAATAACAAACATACGACTTGTGTGCTTGACATAAAGCCCACTTATAAGTCGGAGACAAGATAGCACAAGGAAATATTACAACACAAGAGAAATACACCCTGGGAGTTCCACACAAAGTGTGTATGTGCAATGGAACCAGCGGGAATCGAACCCACAAACTCTTACGCACAAGCGATTAGCTGACTGGTGCTTTGACCACTCAGCCGCAGAGCCCCGACATGCCTTCATTTTTAACTACTTGCATAAACATAAACAATGTATATTCTGTGATGGCATCATCAATATCCATTTCTGAACGAAATTGTTTTATTATATCCTTAATGGAATTATAGTCAAAACCCGACTCCCTGGTATTTTCTTTGCACAAGCTTCTATGCATTCAAATTTTAAACAAAGTCCAAAGTTTGAAATGGAAACTGTTGATTCATTTCTTCTATTACACGAGAAATTTATTTTAACTTTAAATTGTCAAGTCCTAATTTCAGTGAATTGCAAGAATCAACTAGTTTGGTGTTTCTAAATACGTTTAATTGGAGCTCGGAATTTTTCTTTCATGTGCATCACGAGATCTTTGCAGTCCTTCTAATCTTATTTTTGCTTAGTACTGAATCTAGACCAATTTGGCAGAGCGCAGCACACGGTGACACTTATTGTCCTTTTTTGGCACACCCTTTTGGATATTTTCCTTTTTCTGTCATGGGAAAAAATATAGTGAAATATGCCAATCAGCCATAGGAAAAAAAACCGTAAATTTTCTCAATTGGTCAAGGAAAGAATATTGTGACATTCGTCGATTGATTGCAGGATAAAATCGCAAAAATCGTCGATCTGCCGCGGGATAAAACTGTGAATTTCGTCAGTCTGTCGCAAAAAGTAACTGTGAAATTCTCGTCTGATTCTGAGTAAAAAATAGTCTGAAATTCACAGCAAATTTTCTAAAATATTACAGCAGGGGATGGAAAGGGATTAGGAAATCCTCTCCCGGCGCTAATTATTTTTTGTTGCAGGTCAAGTAAACTTTTTTTTTTGGTTCGGTTTGATTTCAGGCTGAGTGTAGATTCCTGCAAGTGCAAGCTGGATTCCGGTTAAACCCACTTTTTCAAAAGTTAGTTCAGTACATTTTTTCAGATTAAAAACTATACATATGACAATAAACACAGATATTTGTGTGCTGTTTTTTCTAAAGAGACTGTCGCTATTTTTTTCAGGCGATCCTTTGACGAAATTCTCGTTTTTTCCCGCGACCCTTTGACGAAATTCGTGTTTTTCCGCGATCCTTTGACGAAATTCGCGTTTTTCTGCGATCCTGTGACGAAATTTGCGTTTTTTTGCGATCTTTAGATAAAATTTACGAGTTTTTTTGCGATCTTTAGATAAAATTTGTGGGGTTTTTTGCGATCTTTAGATAAAATTTGAGGTTTTTTTGCAACCTTTAGATAAAATTTGCGTTTTTTTTTCCAGCGGCCCTTTGAGTAAATTCGCGTTTATTCCGCGATCCTTTGCCGAAACTCTCGTTTTTTCGCGATCCTTTGATGAATTTTGCGTTTTTCCCCGCGATCCTTTGATGGAACTTGCGTGTTTTCGCGATACTTTGATGAATTTTGCGTTTTTTCCCGCGACCCTTTGACGAAATTCGCGTTTTTCCCAGATCCTTTGTCGAAATTTGCGTTTTTTTTGCGATCCTTTGTCGAAATTTGCGTTTTTTTGCGATCCTTTGGCAAAATTTGCGTTTTTTTGCGATCTTTAGATAAAATTTGCGGGGTTTTTTGCGATCTGTAGATAAAATTTGACTTTTTTTTGCAATCGTTAGATAAAAGTTGCGTTTTTTCCAGCGGCCTTTTGACTAAATTTTCGTTTATTCCACGATTCTTTGACGAAATGTGCGTTTTTTCCGCGATCCTTTGCCGAAACTCTCGTTTTTTTCCCGCAATCCTTTACCGAAATTTGCGTTTTTTGCGATCCTTTGATGAAATTTGCGGTTTTTCGCGATCTTTTGATGAATTTCGCGTTTTTTCCCGCGATCTTTGTCGAAATTTGCGTTTTATTCGCAATCATTTGTCGAAATTCGCGTTTTTTCGCAATCTTTTGCGACAAATTGGCGCTTTTTCCTGCGAACAATTGACGAAATTTATTTTTTGTCGATCATTTGTCGAAATTCACGATATTTTTCTGTTATTCTTTTTATATCCGAATTGGTGACCGATTTTTTATAATTTTCGGAACTGAATGCCTTAAATTTTCAGAAAATTCGGAACAGAATCACCTCTGAAATCGCCAATCACTCGTGGAAAATAACGCGAAACTTGTAAACCGATCTCGGGAAAAAAAGACAAAATTTGTCTATCGTTCGCGGGAAAAAATCTTGAACTCGCGAAGTGTGTTAATCGGTCACCCAAAAATATCATTAAATTTGAAAGGCGTTCGGGGGAGTTGATCGTAGTTTCAAAATGGGAAAATTTCCAGAAAAGGGTGAACATTTTTAGATTTTGGAACAACCCACGTTATTCTTTTGGGCGGGATTTGAAAATTTTGGGCGCGAATCGCGCCCAAAATCGCGCCACGACTTTCGAAAAAAAAAAAAATAGTATTCCTTGTTTAATCACTTCTGATGTTTATGATAATCCAATGGAACTTCAGAATGAGGAATTACGTAACAACCCATTACAAACCATCGCGAATCTATAAATAGCTCAGCCACCACGTCGACGAGGGGGGGGGGGGGAGGGGAAGTAAAAAACATTTCTGTAAAAATTTGCGAAACAAAACTGTTGAAAGGAAAAATAAATTTTTATCATCTGAATTAAATACTTTTTAGAAAAGAATTTCATAGTGACTAGCAAACAAAGTGATATTCGAAATTTTTTTTAAAGATGACTTCTACGAATAGGCCTACAGTGCACGTTTTCGTTTTATATTCGTGTACATATGTTATATTTACTTTTACATTATTGAGTATTTTTTTTTATTCTACTCAAGCTGTTTACAGAATAAAAAACAGGTTTTACTACCATTTTTTGTTTAATTCTAACTTCTACACGTTTTTTTCCCGACATTCATCCTGTAATCTGGAAAATTTCGTAGTAAAAAGTAGTTTTTTATTTTTACTACAATATTCCAAACTTTTCAATAATTCTGTTCAAGTATAATTTTCGAAAATAAAATCGGTTCGGATTAACCAGAATTTTGGATTAGCGGGGCTCCCCTGTATTTATTTTGTTTCTACAGTACAGGACCTATTATCGGAATCCTCAGGACCAAAGGCTTTCTGGATTTTGGAATTTTCCAGATTTTGGGTCCTCCCAAAATTCTTGATCCCCCCCCCCCCTTATTAATCCCCTTATTATTTTTTTTTTTGTTAATACATGAGTCATCTGCAGTTTTATGTCTCAGTGCAATAATTACTGTAAGAAAAGTAAATAAAATTTATCCTTAAATATCTTATGTACATCAATATGATTCTTGGATTTTTTTTCCGTAAAAAATTTCACACGCCTTGCATTTCAACAATTTACCTAATAACTATCTTATTTTTAGATAGATTTTTAAATAAAACTGATTAATTAAATCGATAGTTAGGGTTTTTGTTATATTTCAATAATATTTCAAATTTTAATTGCTTAAAAGGCATACAGCCAACAGAGTGAAAAGTGTCCAAGCCGGACTCGAACCCAGGTCATCAGTATAGCACACCGACGTTCTACCAACTGAACCACTTGGAACGATACCCAGCCTGGTACTGACAGTGAGAAGTGCCAGGCTGGGTATCGTTCCAAGTGGTTCAGTTGGTAGAACGTCGGTGCGCTATACCGATGCCCAGGGCTTAAATTTCTAACAAAAATAGTACCGGAGCCCCAATATTCTGCGGTACCGGTACTAACAACTGTACCCCCCACCCTCCCCGTCACTCCAATCTGCATATTTATATTTCATGCACTATTTGCAAAATTCAAAGCTTTTTTTTTCTTTAGCAAAATAAAAATTTTAAATACATCTATCAGCATATACTTAGCTGTCAACTATTCCCCTTTTTAGTTATAACTACCACCTAATAATAATTTTTGCCTAATTTTAATGATAATTAATTGTAAAATTCTACGATTAAATATATTAAGGCTTGTGATTCGGAAATAGTGTTAGCATAAAAAAGGGATAGTTCGCAGACATGCATTTGTATGAAAAAATTAATGAAATTTACAGAATTTAATGTTTATATGTTGAAGAATGGAACAATGTTTTCCAATTTTCTACAAAAGGTGCATATCTTAAACTATAATCGTTTCCTTCCGCATAACAATCTTTTGTGGTGAGTCCCTGAAAATCAGATTAAATTAAAAATTTGACCTAGTTATCGTAAAGATTCGATGCTTTTATAGAAAAAGGGAAAACAGTGCTCAATTCTTTTCTATCAGAATAACAATATATGGCAATTATATCTACTTACAAATGAAAGTGATTTCGTATATGTGCAGAGCAGAGCCTTAACATTGGCAGCGTTCATCATAAAATATAAATAGAAAAATCATTAACGTTATTTTTATATTTGTATACAATAGAAGATCGGAAACCTCAACCACAAAAAAAAAAAAAAAAAAAAAAAAAAAAAACTGAAGCTGATGCTCGTTGACTAAAAACAGAAGAAAAGACACTTTTTGGGTTAGATTTCTAAAAAAAAAAAAATAAACTATCCAATTAAAAAATGTCCTACTGTCACAAAAGAAAATCAAACTAAAACATATTCATTGTTCGCTCGCTTGAGTGGCGCCACATCAACTCATCGCGCCAGTCGATGCCAGACATAAATAACTGTAAATGTCATTAGAATAAAAAAAAAACATGATTTTTGATTCTCCTTCATTCGGATCAAAATAGCATTAAAAAGGAGAAAAAGTTCTATTTTTTTCTATACATGAATACATAAACTTTTGAATTTAAGACAGAGTGAATTAGAGCCCACCGAAGACTGATAGATAAATTGATCCCGTTTCATCCCCATCTCCTACGTGTGAGGCGCTTTATGTCATATAAGTGTTTTGATAGAAAACAATGCAAAAGTTTGGAGATGGGAGGGAAAGAAAAGGATAATTTAGGATTCAGTTTTTCAGAAGCGCTAATGCACTGGGCTCCAGAGCCCTATATTTATGAGCTCCGACCAATATTTAAATATTTACTAAAAATAGAGAAGTGCCGAAGCCGGGCTCCGGCGCAAATTAAGCCCTATCGATGCCCCGGGTTCGAGTCCCGGCTTGGACACTTTTCACTCTGCTAGCTGTAGAGGCGAGTGGTAATGGAAGGGCCAATTTTTGGTTTGTAATTTTTTTCTAATAATTTTTTTTTGGCTCAGAATTGGCTCTTCAGTTACTTTACTTATTTGGTTACTTAAAAAAAGTCATAAAAATTGGATTAGAAAATGTCTATAATGAATGATAATAGAAAATAAAAATATAGCAATTTGGCCCATTCATTCCCACCCATGGGGTTGAATGAGTCATTGAAGGTAATGAATGGGCCACTAAATGAATTCAATGAAAAAATGTGGAATTAATCTTTTATTCACCAAATATGACAAAATGAATGGTACTTGACATGATAGGATCAAATCATACTGAAATAGTAAGTAATACACAATGCTTATCAAAATTTATGAACATCAAAAGCGATATTATTAAATCACATAATTGTAGCAGAAAAATGACAAAATAATGAGATTATAAGAAAGAAAGAACATAAAATATACATAAAAATAATAGATAATACACATTATGATTTAACGAAATTTATGTTTTTCAAAATTAATATTAAGAGGCATGATTGTAACAGGGTTGGAACTTCCTATTAATTGACTGTTTAGCATAAATTTCTGGTATTACTTATTCTACCCATCAGATTCAGAATATAAACTATTATTCTAGTTTTATATCAAATGGAAAAATACTGGTAGGTGTGGTTAGCGACTGGACAGTTCACCTTAATCATTTATACAATTTAACTTATGTTTCTAATAAATAACTGATATTTCTTAGGGTGAAAATGCGCAAATTATTTTTTAGACATCACTATAAACCTATTCTAACTAGACAGTAATTTAATCTAAATCCATTACAGTCAGTTAATGTTTCATATTAAAAAGAAAACCAGAAAAAAAGAAAGAAAAACCATATTTTCATGATCAGAGCAAAGGTGGCCCATTCAGCCCCACCTATAGTTCTGAAATATATTCAGGTTTTTTTAATACATTAAATTCAAATAACATCTAAATACATCCTAAAATTAGTTTACAGGTATGCAAAGACTTGCTAATACACATATCTGCAATGAAATAATAGATACTTTTTAGCTTATATATTTTACTGAAAAGAGAAAATTTTTACTTTTCAATCAGATTCTTGACCATCCTGCTCTAGTAGGAAAATGGCTTCTCTTCTCCCAAACAATGGAAAATTTAATGAGTTTGGTAGAACAAATAGCTTCATATATTGGTGGCATCTAAAATAATTTTATGCAAATACTTTTTCATATTTTATTAATGGCCCATTCATCCCCATGGCCCATTCATTACCACTCCCCCCTACACCTTTTAAGCAATTAAAATTTGAAATATTATCTTATATACAATAACAGTCCCTCATTATATTGCTCATTCGGATATATAGCTCTGCTTTGTTTGAAAAAATTAGTTGTAGTTTAAACATATCTTTTATATAACAATATTTAAATGCTGATTGTATTACATTTATCGCTCTTAACCCTTTGTGTCCCGAATTATAAAACAAAAATTTGCTCCTCGTCCATAATTATCTTCGTTAATGTCTGAAGATATCCAAAACAATTTATATAATAACAGGTATTTTTAGGTAGATTTTTAAATAAAACTGATTTATTAAATCGGTAGTTGGAGGGGTTTTTTTGTAAAATATTTACGAAAATAATTAGATTAATGAACAAAATATACTGTTATGGAAACCTCACTATTCTTATGAGAACAGTGTCAATAAATGTATTGTGATCCTATCTGTAACATACGGTGGTGGCCAAAATTGTGCACACTTTTATGTACCTTTCATTACAAAAGGTAAAAAGCTACCTATTGCAGCCATTTGAACGAAAACACTTCGGGAAATGTCGCTATATTTTCGCCGATCATGACCCCCAGATATCAGATCCAGATCAACTCCATCCACAGTTGAAATGCTGACTTATATATATATATACTATGTATATACAGGGTGTGTTCACAAAGTTTCAAGACTGGTCTGATAATTCAAAATTTATTAAACATTTTTGTACAGCGAAATAAAATTCTTCGAAATATGACCCTTGGGCTAGGGCTCCTATAATACAGGCTGAATCTTCAAGCATTTTGTTTCCCACTTTGACCAATGAGCGATTATTGCCCACGCGGCGTGGCCAATCGTTTTCCTCCTACCGGCAATTAAATGGCGGCGTGAGTCAGCCCGTATTATAGGAGCCTTACCTTGGGCATCAACACACCGCTGCCAACGTTTTTTCAATTGTTCATACCATCCCTGGAAGTCTTCACGCGTAAGGCTGTTAAAGGACTTCGTCGAAGCTGCCTGGATCGCTGGAATCCTGACAAATCGCTTCCCTTTCAGGTCTTTTCTGATCCGGGGGCACAAAAAAAAGTTATGGGAGCGAGGTCGGGCCTGTAGGTGGTTTGCGGCAGTATTACCACGTTAAAGATAGCCAAAACTTGGCTGCGGCGAGCGGGGATGTGTGAGAGGGTGCATTGTCGTGGGGAATAATCTAATCGTATCTGATGTCTGGGCGGATGCGACGGGTCAGATCAGTTTTTCTCTGGAGTGCTCCATCAATTTTGGCTATATTTTACATGGCAATACTGCTGCAAGCCCCTTACAGCCCAGACCTTGGTGCCAGCAACTTTTTTTTGTTTCCCCGGGTCAAGATAGGCCTGAAAGGGAAGCGATCCGACACGATTCCAGCGATCCAGGCAGCTTCGACGAGGTCCCTTAACAGCCTTTCGTGCGAAGACTTCTATGGGCCCTATGAAAAAAGGAAAAAACGCTGGCAGCGGTGTGTTGATGCCCAAGGGTCATATTTCGAAGAATTTTAGTTCGCGGTCCAAAAATGTTTAATAAATTTTGAATTATCAGACCAGTCTTGAAACTTTGTGAACACACCATGTATACAGTAGAACCTTTTTCACCTATAATATTGCAAAGCACGCCTTAAATTCCTTTAAAACGCTTTGAAAAACACTACAGAGATGCCGATGCTAACAAAAATGTAAACAAAACGCTTTCTGCTGTGTCTAAAAGACAATCTTATCAGAAAGGTGATTCGCTGACTGCACACATCGTACTAAAATGAACCAATGTCATTGCTATTCATACATCGATCAAACGATCTGTCTTTAAAAAAAGATTATCTCTGAATTTCTATTTTCTGAATGGGTCGAGTCATGTGACCATAAATTAACCACTGAGAATCGTCGCTGTGGTTGTTGCCAAATGGGAAGCTATAAATTTAACCTCATTTAATGCCACGTAAGAGAAATATGTATATAGATTTATTATTAGAATTTAATTTTATCTTATTATTATAATGTTATCTATATTTAGGTTTATGATTTTATTTTATTCCCCCCTGGCTATTTCTTCTTTGTTATAATAATTTTGATTTCTGACTATTTTAAATTGAAAGTTTAACACAACCTTTTTCTGAAAGTTCATGATAACATTAAGAAGTAGTTTAGTGAGCTTGAAATCCATCCTTCTTTTTAGAGTTTATCATTGGGAATACAGTAACAATGTGAAACAATTCATTATATTTCTGAGCAGTATGTAAATATGCCGTGCATTAAGTATAATGCAGTAATCTGGCATACGAACAAGAGATCAGATGTAATTTTTTCTAGTATTGAAATTACTTTTTTTTTAAAGTTGAAATAGGCATGAAATTACTAATGACAGTTAAAGTTTTTTTTTATTTCAGGTGTAAAGGTCAAATCAGACAGACAAAATTGTCAGTGAAAGATACAGAGAAACATCTCACCAAGATATATTTACAAAAACACTTTTGTCAGTGCCAGTGGCTCTTTAAAATAGTTATGAATCGGTAAAAATTCATAATCCTATAGGCCATTCACATGTAAAGTACGCTCGAAAGAATTTTCTAATAAAAGTAACCTAACTAAAGATCACCTTACACATATAGGAGAAATGTCGTTTATTTGTAAAGTGTGTTCTAAGCGATTTCCTCAAAAGGACCAGCTAAATGAACATTTTCGGCTTCATACAGATGAAAAGCCCTTCATTTGTGAAATATGTTCTAAAAGATTTTCTAATAATAAAAGCCTAAATGTACATTTCCGTGCACATACTGGCGAAAAAGCATTCATTTGTGACGTGTGTTCTAAAGAATTTTCTGATAGCAGTAATTTAAACATACATTATCGGACTCATACAGGGGAAAAGGCATTTGAATGTGAAGTGTGTTTTAAAAAATTTTCTCGGAAGGGAAATCTAAATGTACATCTTCGCACACATAATAAGGAAAAATCGTTTGTTTGTAAAGTGTGCTTTAAAAATTTTTCTAGAAAGACAAGTCTAGATATACATGTTCATTCTCATTCAGGGGAAAAGCCATTTGTTTGTGAAGTGTGTTCTAAAAGATTTTCACTGGAAATATATCTAAAGGATCACCTTCGTGCTCATACTGGGGAAAAGCCTTTTGAATGTAATGTGTGCTCTAAAAAGTTTTCTCAAAAATCAAGTCTAAATATACATCTTCGTATTCACACTGGTGAAAAGATATTTGTTTGTGAAGTGTGTTCTAAAAAATTTTCTCAAAAGGGAAGTCTTGATATACACCTTCTCAGCCATTCTGGGGAAAAGCCATTTGTTTGTGAAGTGTGTTCTGAAAGATTTTATCGAAAAGCATATTTAAAAGTACATTTCCGCATTCATACTGGTGAAAAACCATTTGTTTGTGATGTGTGTTGTAAAAAATTTTCTCGGAAGCCACATCTAGATGTCCATTTACGTATACATGCTGGGGAAAAGCCATTTGTATGTGAAATATGTTCTAAAAAATTTTCTCAAAGAGGAACTCTGAATGTACACCTTCGCACTCATTCTGGGGAAAAACCATTTGTTTGTGAAGTGTGTTCTAAAAAGTTTTCCCAAAAGGGGAATCTCGATAAACACCTTCGCACTCATTTAGAGAAAAAAGCAGTTTGTATATAAAATGCGTTCTAAAAACTCTCTTACTAGAACATCTTGCCACACAGTAAATGATTTATTTGAGAAATATGATACCTAAAAGAATTTCTTGAAAGAGGCAGATAAATAAATACTTTTGTTATAAGAAGTTAATTGTTTATTTCTGAAGGTTGTTCTAAAAAGTTTCTCTGAAGGAAGTTAAATATATAGTATATAATGTATGGAAGATGTACTAAGACCTTAAGAGAAAAATCCATTAAGCGAAGTTTATGATTGCCCAAACGAAAGTGAAGCATTTTAAGAGGCAGTGTGCTACACATAACGCCTGCCCTTAAGTGGCTACCTTGTGCAAATATTTGTTGCAGCGATCTCAGTAGGAAGTTGTTTAGCATCCCCGCATAAAGCCTTGACTTCTCACTATGCCTTTATCATGTTTTTGAACCAATCAAGAACGCTCTTAAAAGAGGTGTTCCGATTCGCAAAAAATAATAAAGTACAGGCCGCCTTTGGAAAGTGGTTCTGGGTTCAGAAATACTAAAAAATAAGTTGTACTTTTTAAATTCAGAAATATTAACTCTTTATGCCCGCCAGTGCTTTAAAGTACCATTTAAAACGTGTTATAAAATTAATTTACGACATTGATTAACAGTAATACGAATTAGAATTGTAGTTGAAGATACTTTACTTTATCTCGTTCCAAAAGCTTTATCTGTTACACAAAATAAAAATGTTTTTAAAAGGACGATTTCTCTTTCATTTGCATCTGTTTAGCAATCTTTATGTTGGAAGCTTGTGGATGGAAAATTTCGGTTCTTAAATGTTTCTATATTTCTGTTGTAAGGGCATTATATTTGTACATTTTCTAATTTTATAAAATACCTTAAAAGATATTTCATATAAAAGATTTGGGTGGAGTTATAAATATTCTACAAAATCCCTATAAATAAATATTACTAAGCTTTATAATATACTTATAACTACTTAAAAGGTGACAAAACCATATAAAAATATTGTTTAATGTAACCCGAGATCTTTCGAACACACACGCGTTCATTTTCAAAGGGATAAAAGATGATTGACTGAATAGAAATACATTTAAAAACAAAAACAAAAATAGTACGGATGCGCAAGCGGAGTTCAGTCCATTTCTCTGCAGAGATGTGAAAAGATCTGTTCATATTATCAGGAGGTCGTGAAATATTTAGGATATTGTACCAAATTGCGGGAATATTATAGGAAAGGACGTCGTTACAAACATTATCACTTCTAAGTAAAATTTCAATGGATTCACGGATTATTGGTGAGTAGTTGTTAGACGTTGAAATGATAATTTTAGCTTTTTCGAAGTTTATCTTAATATTTTCTGTTTGATGCAATCTGGATAAAGCTGTATTGGGTTTGTTAAACTTGATATCAGAAATGTGCTGTTTTAATCTTTCCTTAAATTTTCGACATGTCATACCAATATAAAATAAATTCTTATGCTGTTCTGTGCTGAATGGGATGATGTAGACTCCAGCTTTTTCATAATCGGGAATACGATCAATTTTGCTGTGAATCAAATCTTTCAATTTTGTTGGAGGTTTAGCTATTAAATTAATATTATATTTTAGTAAGGCATATCTTAATCTCTCATAAAGCTGTGGGATATAATCAAATGTGCAATAAATAAACTTGGTCAAATTTAATTCCTTCTTCTGTCTTGGTTGTTTTGCTTGATTAACTAATTTATTAACGTGTTGAGGAGGGAAACCATTCTCAATAGCAATTTGTTTTGTTATACTAATCTCGTCTTCTAGGTATTTATCTGTACAAACTTCGAAGGCACGTTTAACGTAAAACCTGTAGGCAGCAATTTTATATGAAAATGGTGAGTTACAATCAAAAGGAATAGTGTTGTTAGATCTGCATGGTTTTCTATAAATAGTACGCTCCAATTTATTTCCATAACTATTCTTTATTAATTTAATATCAAGGAAGGGTAAAATACCTTCTTTCTCAATTTCTAGCGTAAACTTTATCTTGGTATCCAACTCATTAAGTTTTAACAGGAAATTATTTAAAGACCGCAAATCGTGATCCCAAAATATGAAAATGTCATCTACATATCTTATCCAGATTGATGGCTTGATTTCAAAATCTTCCATAATCTTTGTTTCTAAGGGTCTAAGTTTTAATTCGGCTAAATATCCAGAAATGGGGGATCCCATAGGAGCACCATTTCGTTGTCTGTAATATTTACTGTTAAATACGAAAACATTATTTTATGTAATCAGGTTAATTGCTGATTTTAACGTGGTACGAATATCTTGATTAAAATTTGGGTTATTGTCAATAGATGCTTCAATTATCTTAACAATTTCATTACTATTTATAGAAGGATAAAGAGAGACAATGTCCAGGCTGGCAAGAATGCTATTATGGTTAATCGAGATGTCTTTTATCCTCTTGACAAAATCAGTAGTGGAGTCAATAACATATTCTGATGGTGGGAGAATAGTTTTTAAGTATGGAACAAAGGTTTTTTCAATATAGTAGGTAGGAGCAGAATGTTTAGTTACAATGGGGCGGAGGGGGGTGTTTTCTTTATGGTCTTTAAGACGACCAATTAATCGTGGAGTAACGGCAGTTTTATTAACATATAATTCAACTTTAATTTCACTAGGCCAACTTCCATTATTAATGAGACTCTTGGTTTTCCTAGCTATATTAACATTTGAATCCTTCTTTAGTTCAATGCAATCCATATTATCAATACATGCCTCCATTTTGCTCAAATAATCTTTAGTGTTCAAAACTGCTAATTTATATTTTTAACAGTCTGTATGATAGTAATGTCCTTGTTAGATTTTAACCTTTTAATAATCCTGAAGTTGGGATTTTGTTGATTGAAAGGCTTCTTTAAATATGTTTTAACATTATTGTGTAGTAAACTTCTAACCTCATGCTTCATAACGGATGGGGTTGCCTGTGCGATCCTTTCACAATTCGTGATTATAGACTTCAAATCTATTTTATTTCTAAACATATATTTCAGACACAGCTGTAAAATATTATCTTCACCTTCATAAAAAACTGTATCGGATAAGTTAATGTAGGGGACCCGTTTCTTGACTGATATACAAGAAGTTGACGATTTCACCCCTCTGCAGAGAAATGGACTGAACTCCGCTTGCGCATGCGTACTATTTTTGTTTTTAAATGTATTTCTATTCAGTCAATCATCTTTTATCTCTTTGAAAATGAACGCGTGTGTGTTCGAAAGATCTCGGGTTACATTAAATAACATTTTTATATGGTTTTGTCACCTTTTAAGTAGTTATAAGTACATTATAAAGTTTATTAATAACAAGGGGAAAATTTCCTTCACGACACTAGTGTTTAAAACAGTGTTTTGACTCTATCGAATAAATATTACGTTAATAAATTTTAATTGGCAATATCTTTCTAAAACTTATTAAGTGATTGTGCAAACCTTGTAATGGAAATTCAGGAAAAAAACTTTCGAAGATGAAATTTATATCTTAAGGCTGTTCTCAAATCCAAAAGGGGAACTTTATGATATAAGTTTTAATTTATTTTTGTTTGGAAATGCATAAAACTAGCAGGTGTTGTTGTTCAGCAACTATGTCATCGACCTGTGTTTTCCGTTTTTTCTTGAAAATGCAATATATATTTCAGAAAATAGTGTCTAAGGGGGCGTTTTGAACCGAATTTCCGGACGAAAGGAGAATAACCACTCAAAGAAGGGTGAAAAAACGTCTTTTTCACGTGATCAAAATCACTTATAACTCAATAGGTAATTTATTTATAAAAAAAAATGGAAAGCGCAGTTCGATTCCAAATTGCTTCCATAGTGAGGCTTTCCAGTTTCATATCTTTCCATTAAAAAAGGAATTTGTAAATGTGTGAAAACGTTTTGCGCTTGTTGAGCAGAGCAGTTGAGAACAGCTTTTAATTTGGCACGTAAAGGGTTAAATAAAAATTTAAACTCATGGTTGCTTTTCACAGTTTTTATCATTTTACGAAATATGCTCACCACAAAAAGGCAAATTAAACTTCCATTTTTTGTTTTGTTTTAAATAACAGTATGTACCCGGTGAGCCAAAAGTTCGTTAAAACTTTATAAACTCATAATAAAACAGAAAAGTGCCCAGTTAAATTGATGGCATTGAGCTGACAGGCTATTCATACTAATTATATATTAAACTCTTATTTCAAAGAATGATACACCTCGAAAAATAAATTATGGGGAGGGGATTAACCCCCTTTTTCACCCTTTATACTTAACCAATCAGCTTCCAAATGTCATCAGGGAAGCGCGTTATCGAAATAAACCGGTATACAAAATTTGAAGCGAATCGGATAAAAAAACACTTTTATCTCAATTAAGGGGTGTTAGCCCCTCGTCCCCCCCCCCTTTATATTTAACCAATGAACTCCCAAATCTAATCAGGGAAGCGCTTTATCAGAATAAACCGGTATATCAAATTTGCAGCAAATCAGATAGAAAAACCCATTTATCTAAATTAAGGGTTATTACCCCCATCCCCCCCCCCTTTAGACTTAAACAATGAACCTTCAAATCTAATCAGGGAAGCGCCTTATTAGAATTAACCGGTATACCAAATTAGAATAAAATCTGATAATTCTGCATTAAAAACCCATTTATCTAAGTTTAGGGGGGTTAGCCCCCCCCCCTTTATACTTAACCAATGTACCCCCAAAACTAATCAGGGAAGTGCCTTATCAGAATGAACCTAGAAAAAAATTTGAAGCAAATCGGATATTTCTATCAAGAGTTATCGCATTACTTACGTACATACATACAGAAAGAACCGGCGGTCACTCTAGCTCTCAGGTTTTGATAACCTGTGAGCTAAATAAGGAAGAAATTAGGATAAAGGAGTGCGGTTTTCAAGAATGGGCTCACAAGGTAGTCGGATTTTTTTTAGCAGCAAAAAACAATTTAGTTTAAAAATCACATGTAGAGGTCGCTGACGACCCGAAACACAGTGAACAGGACAACAATAGTGTCATAGAATGTTCTGTAGGTCATGTTGAACATTTGTTATTGTAAGAATAAATGAATGTAGCGTATTGTTGCCCTGTTCATTGTGTTTCGGGTCGTCAGCGCCCTCTACATGTCATTTTGTAACTTTTTTTTTTTTTCTGCTAAAAAACACCCGACTACCTTGTGTGTTGTTCTTGCAATCCGCTCTCTTTTATCACAATTTCTTCCTTTTTTATGAGTTTTTAAAATTGTAGCGAAATTTTGGGTCACCCCGTATTAAGCTTTTTAGTTATGAAATAAAAATGATGTCCTTCTCGTGGCTGATTAAAAAAATGCTTTATTTCGGGAAAGTGTAGTAATAAAGCAATACTGATCGATAAATCCTGGGAGTGCATTTTACACTGTGGTATGCATTTTTAAACTGATCTAATTCTTAGTGTATTACACTGGGTTTACAAGTTCTGCTGCTCATGTGCTGCATGAAAGCAGGAGCATGCAAAGAGAAAACTGCGCCCGGGCTAAAGTTTCAATTTGGCGCCCTCCCCCCTTCCCAACTTTTCTTTGTGACAGGTGTCACAAAATTGAAAAGTGTAGAAACAGAAACAAATTATATTGAATACATATTTCGCGTTTATTTTGAAATTTTAGGTATAATTTCAATTCAGAAATTTCAAAAAACTAAATAACATAAGAGAAAATTGCAGCTATATTTTGGAAAAGGGGATCTGGAAAAAGGGTTTAAAAAAATGTTTCTAACAGTATAGTATAACAGTTTGGAACTCTTTTATATTACAAGAAAGAAACCTCATGCTATTTTGTGAATACATGTTTTTGACACAAGCACAGACTCAGAAAAGAGAAGGTTAATAAAAGAGACTAAGACAAAGACTTAAAACAACTTTTGAAAATAAAGAAGTCCTTATTCATAAATTTATATTTCTGTGTGGGGTAAAGGACAATGCAATAACTTTGAAACGAAAAATGTACGTACTTTCATTGGGAAAAAAATCCCAATATGTAAATATACAATTTTTTTTTTACAAAAAAGAAGAAAAAAACGAAGTTTGTAGTATAAATTTGGCGCCCCTCAAATTCAGCGCCCGGGGCGACTGTCCCCTTCGCACGGCCCTGCATGAAAGAATTTACACATATTACGGGTATGGACAGCAGTTGTCGAAAATGGAAACCTACTGACAAGGGAACCATTTTTGGTGCTGCTCGCACCTGTCATTGAGACCTGGTGCATTTTAAAGCCTAGTACATTTTACGAAGTTTGAGAATCGATAAATTTTTCTTTTGTTAAAATCATATTTTTTGATTTTACAGTAGCATAACTTTTAGTCCAAGAGCCGACAGCACAAAAACCTATGTTATCAAGTACAAGAAAAAACCTTTATTTTATGGAAGAGTAGAAGTAGAGAAATCTAATGATCCATGTCTGACGGAAGTGAAGTGGTGCATAAGTTAAAAATTAATACCACCAATGGCTGACTCATAGGTTTATCATTGTGTTTGTCCTACAACTATCCTCCATGTTTCATACCTTTGTTTGTAGGACAAACACAACGATAAATCTACGAGTCAACCACTGGTGGTATTAATTTTTGGATTATGCACTACTTCACTTCCGGCAGACATGAATCATTAGAAGCCCCTACTTCTACTCTCCCATAAAATAAAGGGTTTTTTCTTGTGCTTGATAACATAGGTTTTTGTGCTGCCAGCTGTTGGACTATTTCTGTAAAGGCAATTTTCGAAACCGCTTATCGCACTTTTTACATGTAAGTTTTTTTAAGTAAAGCATTTTAAAATACAAATTAGTCAATAATTAGTATAAAATATTGAAAAAAGTTTTAAAATTCTTTCAAGAAGGTACGGATTTGATTTCGAAAAATTACAACATTATATTAACATTTTTGGCGGGGAAAAGGTTAGCTTTTTTTTAAAAGTAGAGCCTTTCGGCAACCGTAGTCGGATGTCATAGCTGCTTGTCGTGTGTGAGCAGTTGTTTGGATTTCACTAGACATTGTAAAGCCCGACCTAATTAGGCACAGTAAATTTTCTTAATTTTATAAAAATATTAATTTATTTTATGATTACTTTTACCAAAAGACACAACATTTAATGCAACAATATTTCATTTTAAACATTCGAAACTCTATTCTATCCGAATTCAAAAGAAAATAGTTTGCTTATTTTGTATTTCACTAAAAAAATAATTTTCATTGATCTTGAAAGCTTTTAACAGAAATATATTTACTCTTTATACATTTATCTTCTGCATATAAAAAAACCTAATTCTTGGTTCTTATGTTATCAATTATCAAACAAATCGCAATCTGATTTAATTCTAATACGTACCGTACTCCAGGGATAAAGCTGGCGAAAAATTTGTAGCGCAATATTTGGCGACTTAACTCACTTTTGGCGTCAAATAAACAAATAAAAGTCCAATAATAAAAAGATAGAAGTATAAAAAGATATATAAAGTAAGATTTTAACAAAGAAATTTTGTCATTTCTCTAACTTTTATGTATAGGGCTACAAAATACACTAGGTCTCGATGCTAGGTGCGAGCAGCACCAAAAATGGCTCGCTTGTGAGTTATATCAATTTTAAATTGCTCATTAGAAATTTCATTTCATTGTATGAGAAAATGAAATTTCGTAATAATATTATGTTATTGTTGGAAAATGTTTCAGAATGTATGACTGATGCGTGATTTTTCGTTATTGCATCTTTTATATTACAGAATGTTCTGTTTCTGTATTTCAGGAGTGTAAAAAGAAAAATAATAGTTTTTCAGAAATTTTAATTTAATAAGTCAATTTTCTTCCATATATTTCACCCAAATTGAATTTTTATCGCCATATTTCTGATTTATTCATATTTGGTAAGGGGCTTTACATATATTATAACGTTACCAACATTTTGCTAATTGTGGACCCTCTGCCCCCCCCCCCTTACCAGTGGTGTAGTCGTAAAAAAACAGAAGGTATACCCTAGTGCACACATACTATAGCTTTCTTGGGAAACAGAGGGTATACGGTGTTCCTTAAAAAAATCCAGAGTGTATACGGCGTATACCGCTGTATACTCTCCACTACATCCCTGCCCCTTACGATATCATACGTATCATTCGTCGAATCTCCCCTTCCACCCGATGATATCGTTATCAATGTCTAAAAATTCTTTATTTTTAGATTCTTTTTCTTTTTTTTATACCTTGCAGCGATATACACATCTGATTATACATTTATTAGTCGCATACTTTACAGATTCAAGAAGTCTACTTATAAGTATAAAATATCGATACATGAAGTAAATTTATATCAAATAACGTCTAAAAAAGTTAGTTACTATTTAAAAATATTTAATAATATATTATTATTACGTAATGCATCCAAAAGTAATATTGTCTTTTTGCACTTGCTCCTCGCCCGGGGATGTTAAAAGCAGAACTTATCAACAAAACAGTGGGCAACATTCTTTGTCTTTCTTTACTGATAAACGCAAGTATCATTTCATACACATATTATGCTTCTGATTTCTCTAACAGCAAATAGAAGAACAGGAATGCGAAACGATGGGGGTATTCCAAATTTTGGAATGGAATGATTTTATAAACTATTAATAACTTTAATAATAGCTTTGTATTTTCATAAAAACATAATAATAATAATAATAAATAATAATAATAATAAAGGTAACAGGCTGTTTGGATGTAAAGTAAAAATTACTGAAAAAAGAAAAGTTTGTTTGGATAAAAAATGATAACGATATAAAAAAACAACCCAACCCCCTAAAGTGATAACGTTATATATGCACAGGCCCTAAGATGGCGCATGCTTTGAGTGGTCCTTAAAGTTGAATAAAGAATATCAAGCCGTACTCGTATATTAACGTTGTTGAAACCTTCATAAAGAGAAATCTGCTAGTTTTTGTTAAGGCTGTTTGTTCTCAAATTCATAGGGGCTACTTTCTGACACATTTTTAAATTCGTTTTTGTTCAAAAATGCTTGAAATTAGCTTGTCTTGTTATTTAGAAACGATATAATCGAAAGACGTTTCCATTTTTTGGTAAACTCAAAATATCTTTCAGAAAATACTGTCAAAGTTGGTATTTTGAACTGAATTTCCGGATACTACACCGCGAGACATGAGAAAAAGCGGTTGTCAAGAGACCAGAATCGCTTATAACTTGGTAAGTAATTCATTTATCAAAAAACGGAAAACTCATTTTGATTTAAAATCGCTTTAGTGGTCAGCAGTGCCAATTTTATGCCTATACGTTTAGAAGTACTTTCGGCATGTGCCGGGAGGAAAAGGTAGCTTTCATATTCCTTATTTTTAATTACAAAAATGCTCCGGAATCCTTGTATCAAGGTCAAACACTTAGGAACGAAACCTTTTTCAGTTTTTAAATTTGTTGTACCTCATTTTAAAATTTATTTTTTTTATTTAAATGGCCGCCATTTTTAAACAAGATGGCGAATGAAGCTGGCAAACGAACTTGGTTGAGACATTGCTATATACTGTGCACATGCCTTGTCACATCCATAACCGTTAATAAGTACGCGTGGCGTGTTATCGCGTGACAAATATCAGATCGTTTCAAAATGTCAGCCACACTAGAAATTCAAAATGCTATAACTCAGCCATTTTTAGCATATAGACGAAACAATAAATGCTCCGAAATCTTTGCATCAAGGTCAAATATAACAAAATCTTTTTTAGTTTCTAATTTTTTTGTACCTCATTTTAAATTTTATTTTTTAAATAGCCGTCATTTTGAAAAAAGATGGCGGATGAAGTTGGCTAACGAACACGGTCAAGACATTGGTATGTACTATGTACACACCAAGTTATATCCAAATCGGTTCATAAATACGCGTGTAATCGCTTGACAAAAATCAGATTGTTTCAAAATGTCAGCCACACTAGAAATTCAAAGTACTATAACTCAGCCATTTTTTTATGATATAGACAAAATGAAAAATGCCCCGGGATCTTTGTATCAATGTCAAACACATAAGAAAAAAATCTTTTTCAATTTCTAATTTTTTTTATCTAATTTTAAATAATTTTTTTTAATTGTTAATGCCCGCCATTTTGAAACAAGATGGCGGATGAAGCTGGTCAACGATCTCGGTTATATATAAGTCACGTTTGAACGGAGGGTGGTTTTGTGGTCTGTTTGTCATAATCGGTGAAAATATACCAAAATGTTTCGGAAATGCTTTCCTCCGGACGACTGCTGCAATAGGTAGTTTTTTATTTTTTGTAATGAAAGCTACCTAAAAATAAGTCAGTAAATGTGCCAGAAAGTTTTGCATTGTTAAGCAGCGATACTGAGAACTGTCTTAATTGTTATTGTTTTCTGACTCGTGTGCTTATTTCTGTTGCTTCACCTGTTTTTACTGGCCGTTGTTCAGCATGTCACTTTTTACCCAACTGCCAAGAAGCGTTATGTGTTTCACGCATATCTGGGTATGTGGATTTCTTTATACCCTCGAAACATCCCAACGGCTGGGTGGATTTTAATGCACGAGGGTTCTATCGATTCGTCTTAACCGTCCGATGGTTATAGGCTAGGTTCTGTTTTTATAAATTCAAAATGGCGGTAAAGACGAAAAAAAAAGTTTTACGCACCCTATTAAGTGGCCTATCATTGGATAGATCTTTCAAAATAAAGACGATGTTGCATTGATTATTTTACAGTCAGAAGCTCCGTTTAAATATTACACAACCTGGAAATTGTGTAGGTAGGTTCTGTAGCTTTACTGCAACTCTAACCATCATAGACATCTATATGCCTCATGAAAACAGTGTTTATAGATAGGAACTAACAATTAAACACAACTTAAAAGTCATCAATACAAGTAAATAAAATATAGGTAAGTAATATAAAAATAACATCTATATGCCTCAAGAAAACAGTGTTTATAGATAGGAACTAACAATTAAACACAACTTAAAAGTCATCAATACAAGTAAATAAAAAAAATAGGTAAGTAATATAAAAAATAGTTTCATATTGATGAGAAATAATTAATTAGTTCGCTTTTTACGCAGTCGGGTTTTTGATTTTTTAAATTTAATTTAATTATTCACACTACTTTCTTTTTAGATTCTCTACTATTCAGTAAAAGAGGAACTAGAACTAAACGCGTAAAACCACCTCACTGTCGAGATTACTCCTTCACAGAGCTGAAATTTTCAATGCAACTGCACGCATTATTACGATTCCGTTATAAGCAGGTTTCGTTTAGCTATAGTATATATTTATTAGTGTATACAGGGTGATTCGAAATAATGTGGCCAAAGTGAAAGGGCAAAGCAAGTATACAAAGATAATAAAAAACCACATAGGAACATGGCTTCGCTAACGCCATCCAGGGCCGCTAGAGGGCGTTGCAAATTATATGTAATATAAGAAGAATAAACAAAAATAATTCTACATAATTTTATTTATAATTTATTTCCACGCATGTTACACATTTACGACCAATGCTACTAAAGGAGATGCTCAAAGTTTTTACCAGGCGCCTGGAGACACACATTACATCGACGCTGTAGGACTGGCGCACGTTCTGAAGCATATCAGGTGTATCTCGAACACATTATGCTGCCGCAACGATTCTTCTTACTAAGTCTTCGTGCGATGAAATAGGTGTTTCTTAAATAAGTTCTTTGAAAAACCCCATAAGAAAAAATCTGTTGAAGGCAAATCTAGTGATCACGGCGGCCATGGATTGGTCAACCTCGACCAATCCTACGACTGGGAAAGGTGGCCTGCAGATGTGTTTGGACTTGTCAGCTGAAATGTGCAGGAGCTCCGTCGTGCTGAAATTATACACGTCAAGTAGCTCAATTTGCTCAGCTTGTTTTCATGGAAACGCCCTCTAGCGATCTCGGATGGAGTTTGCTATCCAAAGTTCCTATGAGATTTTTGATTATTTTTGTATGCGTACTTTGCCTTTTCATTTTGGCCGTGTTGTTTTGAACCACCCCGTATAACATGTATTCAATATTCCAAAGAATTTTATAATCTTTTATCGGATGCGGCAAGTTTCTCGAAGACAGAGAAAATCCGAAAAAGTGTCCGAGAACTAAACCGCTGATCTAGAGGATTAATTAAGTCTAAAATTAGACATATTATGAAATGCAATTTTTAACTTTTCAGAAATATTATGACTTGCTTACAAATGATGCAACATTTTAATTTGTAAACCACTGAAATGTTTGTCTCGTTATTTACATCTAAAATATTTAAAATTTAACCAGAAATGTATATTATGTAAATTTATAACTGTAACTAGGAAGATTGATTAATAAATTAATTTTTTTCTATTTCAGATGTGCAAGGAGGCCCAGACACACAAGGAAATACAGTATTCTTTTTTTACAAACAGTTTGTTGAGCGCACACCCATAAAAATCTCCTTTGAATGTGATTTCTGGTGGAAAATATTTCATGTCGATGCAAGCAATTACTTTTACATATGAAAAATGTTCTACAATTTTCTATGCAGGAAATCTATATCAGCATCTTGAAACATAAGTAAATTAGGAAATTTCTGTAAAAACCATACTTGTAAAGTATGTCGCAAAAGTGTTTTACTCCAGATGTGTCATACCAAAGAAAATAAGGAAGAAAGTTTTTTAAGTAGTGATTTACCCTCTATAACAGACAATCCACATGAAGGCCTACCAAAATTTAATGATTCCAAAAAGATAGCATTCATTTGCGAAACATGCTTCAAAAGGTTTTCTGGAAGCGGTAAATTAAAACAGCATCTTGCCACTCATATAAATGAAAAACCCTTTATTTGTGGGTTGTGTTCTAAAGCATTTCCTCTTCAAGAAACTCTAAATGTCCATCTCCGCATTCATGCAGATAAAAAATTTATTTGTAATATATGCTCAAAAGGATTTTATGCGCGTCGTAAACTTGAAATACCATCTGTGTACTCATACTGGCGAAAAGTCATTTACTTGTGATATATACTCCAAAGGGTGGGTGACAAAGTGTGATCTAGCGAGACATCTACGCACCCATACTGGGGAAAAACCATTCAATTGTGAGGTGTGTTCTAAAAGATTTTCTCGCCAGGAACATTTAAAATTACATCTACGCATTCATACAAGTGAAAGACCATTTATATGTGAAAAATGTTCTAAGGAATTTTCTCGGAAGGGAGACCTCAGAGAACATCTTCGCATTCATACTAATCAAAGGCGTTTTATTTGCAAAGTGTGTTCCAAAAGATTTTCTCAAGAAGAAGAACTAAAAATACATTATATCACTCATATCGGAGAAAACCCATATAGATGTGAAATGTGTTCTAAAACATTTTTAAATAAAAGGAGTCTACATGAACATTATCGTACTCATACAGATAAAAAGCCCTTCATTTGTGATGTTTGTACTAAAGGGTTTTATGATAGATATCATCTAAAGCAGTGGTTCCCAACGCATGTCCGCCCCACCGGGGGACATTTGACCTTCTGGGGGGGACAATTCCAAACTTATTACTTACTCATTCACTATAAGTTTCTTTTGTCTTTTTTGGGATAAGTTGTGTTGTAGGCTAAAAATAAATGGAATACAAGCAAAATTTAATAAATCAGTTTGTTATTGAATTTTTAAAATGTTCTGTATCGAAATTTTAAAATAGATTTAACACCAGAATAATTATGTGAGTAATTCTTCAAAATATTTTGATATCCTTTAAAGTATAAAAACTCACTATAATTTTTCTGGTGAGAAATTTTTAAATTTTTCGTAATGTTTTCCGTTATTTATTAAATGAGTTTTCTACTTCTATTCGGTAATACAATTATCGATATCGGGAAAGGGAAAACAGAAAGAATGTGCTATGCGAAATAACGGCTACTTAATTTGATAAAGATGCGAATATTAAAATACTTCTTGTGTATTGTGTTATTCATATAAAGAAAAGCCAGTGTCCAAATCTTTTCTGCCAACTCTTAATAAGTTACAAGAATGCATTATAAAATGTATGAATTTATCAGTTTTAACGTTAAATGTAAGTGTTTATTTAAGTTACTTGGGAAGATAAAAATGCAGACTGTATAACACTTTTCTTTAACATTGAGTTAAATTGGAAAAGTACAACATAACTCGTTTTGGCATGCAGGCAAAGATGTATAATCTCATTGCATTTATAAAATTATGTTAAAAACACATTTGTGGTAGAAGATTCGCCTCTTTGATAAGTTAAAAAATATGAAATGAATAGATTTTATTAAGGCTCTATTACATTTCCACTGTGTGAATAGAGTTCATTTTTAAAAATTGGGAGGCATAATTTACAGATTATGGGGGGGGGGGGATAGTGACTTTACGGATGCTTTGGTGGGGCGTGGCCAATAGAAGGTTGGGAACCACTGATCTAAAGCAACATTGTCGCACTCATACTGGTGAAAAACCATATGTTTGTGAGTTGTGTTCTGAAGGTTTTTCTCATAAACAAAGTCTAAATAAACAGCTTGATACACATGGGAAAAAATTTATTTGTGACGTCTGCTCCCGAGAGTTTTCTTCTAGGAGAGGACTAACAAAACATTTTAAAATTCATGAAAAGTGAAAATCATTTATTTGTGAAATGTAGAAAACATCTTAATACAATACTCACATTGGTAAAAACTATTCTTTTGTGATGTATGGTCCTAAGGATTTTCATCTAGTGGAAGACACAGAGAAAAGAGATAGATGGAGATGCAGCATGCCGTAAAAACGGTTCGCAATATGATGCGCGTTATCGATCAAATTTAAATGCTCTCACTCGGCCCAAACAAAACAAGCACCCGGAACAGGGACCGAATTCTCTGACATCACCCGTGCATTTTTTTTCTCTAATGGACCTTATGCACGCGACCTGAGGTCGAGGCTGAAATTCGTCTGCTGGTGGTATTTACTGGCGGTGTTTAGCATAGCAGTCTATGGAGTGTGAGTTATTACTGCTTGTTTGTTAAAAATACCGCAAAAAAATCTTTGGTGCAGCAGCATATACTTATTATATTGTAATCTAAATTCAAAATGTTGTTCTGTATGTGAGAAAATTCCCTAACTTTGCAAATTTTCAGTTAAAAAGTATGCACTCAACCTGGGTCAAGGCTAAAGTCGTCTGCTAGCTGTGTTTGCGCCTGCGCATACTGGTATTCTGCCGGTGCAGTAACTAGAATAACAGATCATCATACCGCCAGCTCTGGCGTCTGACGTCGCCTGAATAGAGTCCATTCTCTAAATGAAAGTGATCTGCTTATTTTTAATCATTCTAAAGCAGCATTCCATTGTATTATGAATTAAAAACTGTATTACTAAAAGTTTTCTTCTTTTTTTCGTGAAAAAACGTGCTTGTGCTTGGGCCTACTGTAGCGAATTTTAGGGTTACATTTTTGGCGTTAGCCCCAGCCAACTTCATCTATCTTTCCTCCATGAGTGGAAGACTTGGACATTTTAAAATACATGCAAAATGAAAACTGGTTCTATATCAGATGTAGATATGTTTGAAAACTAGGGGTTTTTGAGCATAAGCCAGTTAGTTTTTAAATATGAAAGAACTTTTTTTCAGAAAAGCACTTTTAAGAGGGTCCAGAAAACATTTCTTAAAATCACACATAGTTTCGTGAATGTTTCCTGTTGTCCCCAAAAAAACTTTGTCACGATTCGCTAATTTGGATTCGACCCCGATTTTGAAAAATATTATCAGTAATGCATTAGAAAAATTAATTTTTGCTTTTTTTTTTAACCTATGGCAACAAGAAGGGAAAAAAAGATATTTAATCAAGATTTCTAAACGTAATAATTCATAAACTTTTACGTTTTAAAATCAATTTATGGTCATGGTATATAGTAGATGATAGGAAACTGGCGATGTTTTAGTACAAATTGTAGACAGACATCAGATGGAGCTAAAATAATTATATTTAAGAGAACAGTATCGCCACGATTTCATTTCGAAATAATCTGTTTTTTGATAACATTGTCTTGTATTTCCGTGATGCGAAATCTATGTAAATATATATCTATGTAATAAAATATATATCGTATATAAATCTATGTAATAAAATCTGATGTAAAATATATATTTTTCAAATTATGCTTTTCAACAAATCACAGACAGCCTTTTAAACCATTTTGGCGTTTTTTAATCATAATTCGAAAACTACTTGGAAGAAAAATTTGAAATTCAGAATTTGTATGAAGCAACACATAATAAATACAAATCTATCCAAAAAAGTTGTAAGTTCATGTATGTATGTTAAAACGTCGATGTTTTATTCTATGTATATTTGGGATTTTTAGTATTATAACCACACCATAATAAATATAAATCTATCCAAAAAAGTTGTAAGTTCATGTATGTATGTTAAAACGTCGATGTTTTATTCTATGTATGTTTGGGATTTTTAGTATTATAACCACACCATAAATTATCTCATTAAGATTATAATTTCAGACGGTATTAATAAAAATATAAAAATGTAATTTAACATTAGAAGCTCTAAATTTTGAATGTTTATAATTCAAAAACTTATCCTCCAAATGATTTGAAATTTCATTTTTAGGCATAATTTGAACCGAAGATATAAAGTATATTGTCAAACTTGGGTGCTTTCATTAAAAAAAAACAAAGTTTGGTCTGGTTTTGATTTGTAGATGACCACCTAAGGAAATTTTATATACATTATTTAAAAGTAGACTTTATTTCCAATAGTTTCATACCGGTAACTTACTTCTATTGTAATTAGGGTTGGAGAATTAGTATGTGGTGTTTACTTTTTTCCTGAAGACTGTACCTCTTCGCACGACTGGAAGAATGCCTGAAATCTCCCCCAATTACAAATGCTTTTCTTCCAAATGGCATATCATTACTCATAATTTTCCGCAAGAGTAAATCATCCAACGTAGACATCTTTTATGAGCATCGTAATTTCATCAATGATTATGAGCTGTGCTTTGTGCAATTCCTCAGCATCATTATCTCCTGTTCCCATGTATCATTAACATATCCAGAGTAGAAATAGACGACACACTTCATTGCATCAACTCATGCATGACTGGTTGGTTGATTGTTTTCTTTTTAATATTTTTAATATCGACAAAGAATACGACCAATGTTTGCTTTTCTATTAAGTTTCATTATGTTAAAATCTTGCAAGTACTTTAAAGTTTTGTAATTTTTTTAATTATAATGTTCGAAAACGTTCGCGGATTGTTTTTTTTTTTAATATTTTTAATCCATATCGACAACAAATACGTCCAATGTTTGCTTTTCTATTACTCAGTTTCATCACGTTAAAATCTTGCAAGTAGACTCTCAATAATCAGATTTGTAATACAATAATCAGATTATCTAGAATAGTAAATATCACACAGTTTTGAATGCAGTTTATTATGTTGATGCTGCACGGAAATTAGTAAAAAGCGCCACAGTTAACTCGTTGGCGGCGGGTGTCGAAGGGTGTTCGACACTAGCGACCCTCTCCAAATGGCGGCCGTCGACGACCCTTCGGCACATGTTAATGCTGTTTCAATTCATTCTGTATCTGCCTAACCAACTGATAACATCTTTAAATTTTTCCCTAGCCTTCTTAAAGTTTTGCAACAATTTCAACAAAACAAATTAATCAAATTTCAACAAAATTTCAACAAAAAAAAAAAACTTTCAGCCACGAGGAATGATTTCACCTCATACGGCTTAGCCGCCAACGTGTTAAGAAATCATCGAGAGAATTTTATCGGATGAAAAAAATGAAATTCCTACAGAAGACGACCATAGTACTGATTGGTGGCGAAGAATCTTAGAAGATTTGAGAAAATTAAAATGTTCTGAACATGTGAACGATGAAGCAGTGCAACAATGGATTAACGAAGATTCGAAATTGGAATGTTACGGAATTTTGAAATGACGATGATATTATGTTGCGTGTCCCTTGTATCAGAAGAAACAAGAAATTTCAAAAAATAATCTAAAAGTGATGAAGAAAATTTTGTAAGTTATAAAAAATTAAGTTACGGGGACGCATTAGTATACACTGAGGACTTACTTAATTACTTGGAGCAAGAAGATGAAAGCACACCTGTTGAAAAAAAAAATGGTGTTGTAAACTTCTTCGAAGAGTTAATGAAAAACTAAACTGATTTCTATCATTTTATTCTTCACAAACCAGTGAGGTAAACTACATTTCTATTTTTTTTTTACTGTACTAATTGTAAATCTAAATGACAATAAAAGTTATTTTCATTGTCTTTCTTTTGTATGAAGTTATTAATATCCTATTGTATAATAACTTGACATTTTCTATACTTTTTCCCAAATTTTCCAGCAAAATTTGTACAAATTCGATTATCCGGGACGAGGCATTTTCTGACCATACCGGTTAATCGAGAGTCTAATGTTCTTTAAAGTTTTGTAATTTTTTTAATTATAATCTCCGAAGACGTTAAGCTTAACTTTATTATTTTAAGAGTGAAGCATTTTCAAAAGTGAAAATTTTCCACATTTCAAAGCTGCTGGAGTGAAAATTATGCACTTCTACAAAATTTATTTTAGTTTTAAGACTTAAAATATACGCTTTTATTTTATATAAAATGACGTATCATTTGCATCCACTGAAGAATTCCACATTTACGATCCAGTCTTAGATAACATCTACAGAAAAGTATGCATAAACTCGACAATAAAAATCAGCTATCTAATGATTCGTATGCCTTCATTTGTTTGTAATATTAATATGCATACTTAAAATTAAATGTAGTTTATACTCGTAATAGCTAAATGTTTTATCAGAAATCATTTACAGTCGGATCTCTATTTAACGAACCTCTATTTTGCGAGCTTTTACTTGGAACCAAGAACATTTTGCAAATTTCTTCGTAAAATAGCGTCCAAATAGCGAAGTGTATTCTCTATTTAACGAACTTTTCCTTGGGCTCTAAATTTTTTTCTCCCTATTTCTTAAAATATTACTGGACATTTCAAACTTATTCTTTCTTTTAACACATTTTATGATGATCAATGACCATGAACAGGTCTTACCAGGCACCTAACTCACCGAGAGCAGTAAAATCGTTGTGATTCTTTGCTTTCCATCCAAAGAAGAGCAAACTTTCAATATCCCCTTTTAATCCTCAATGGAGCTGCCCGTGTCTTTAAACTATTGTTTCTCGTTTTCTAGATTGTTGATCATGATGAATCGTGTTGGTAATTTCGGTTCTTGTAGCTCGAAAATATTAAAACGAAAATGCTTGAGCCTCAAAGAAAAAAAAATATATTCTTGATGAGGTGGATAAAGGCATGAAGAAAAAGAATACTGCTTTAAAATTTGGTATTCCTCCAAACAGCTTATCAACCATAATAAAAAATCGTGATTTTAATGTAAGATTATTGTTTTAACTGAAAATACAATGTATTTCCAGACAATGTTTTGTTTCATTCTTATTTCCCTTGCAGATTTCTTTTTGATGGGTGAAATAAGTAAAACAAATAGATATAATTTATAAAAAAACTGTGACTAATTACTTTTTATAAATTATATTTAGTGTTTATGCACTTAAAATGTGTTTCACGTAGTTTAAAGTATTTTAAAAGGTGACTCTCTATTTAACGAATTTTCCATATAACGAACTTTTTTTCGGGATTTTGCGACTTCGTTAAATAGAGGTCCGACTGTATTTATATTTTTTCAAAATAACACGTATTTTAATTACAATTTCTTTCAGATATTATGAGAAAGTGACAACAAAAAGATATAATAATTGTTATTTTCCATTTACTTTCTACGGAAATGGAGTACTTCAGTTGCCACCATTACAGAAATGGTATTAAAAACTACAAAAAATTAATATCTCAAAAATAAATTGATGCAGTTTTCAAACAAATTGTAGTTAAAAGTACTACCCCCCTCCCCCCCCCATACGAAGGTGTAAAAATCGAAAATGTACGACGTTTAGAAGTTAAAAAAATTGCAGTACAGTGTATTAGTATTTAACAGTACAATGATACATCTGCTTCGTTTTACGGCTGGCTTTTGTAACGTTACGTTATATTATGGAGACGATACTTTAATTGTTGCCTGAAAGAGATAGCATATCGAGGGTTAATAAAAAGATCGAAAAGCAAAGCCCGTTTTTCCTCACTATTAAAAAAATTGATATATCCGTTGTTAATTGACAGATTTCACTCAAATTTTCAAATAGTTGCAATAATAGTGCTGTGTAATAATTTTTTCTTAAAATATAATAAGTTACTAGAAAATTCGAGCACCCCACAAAAAAGCGCATTATAGACCCACTGCAAAGAAAAAGGAGACACTATTTGCGGTTTGTTTCGTTTATTCAACTCCATGAAGTCTGAAGTCGAACGTTATCAGAAAAATCGTTATCAGTCGAACAGGATCAGATCCTCAACTTTGGATAGATAACATATTTCGTAAAGCAGAAAGAAGCCGTGCATAGATTTTTTTATTTAAAAAAATAATGTCAGGTGTTTTTCTACCAAAAAACGAAAGGCAAAATATTTCGAAAAAAATAGAGGGTACAAAGAAGAAACAAAGGAAAGGGGCAGGGCTTATTTTCTATTTCCAAAAAAGGCAGGGCACATCGGCACTTAAAAGAAAAAAAAAAAGTAGTGCGCGAGGATCTTTGAAAAACGCCAAACGGGCACACTAAAGACCATGAAAACAAAGAAACAACCTTGGCTCAATTATCGACACTGTAAAAAATTTCGTTGTCAAGCGATAGATGAAAACGCATTTGAACCAAAGATTTTTGGTAGGGGATTTTAAAAAGGAAGCTTATTGAAAATTGGAGACTAGCTTATATGCGCGTGGGGGCTTATTTTCGGAATTTTACGGTATTTTCAGCAATCTGGACGATCACCAATAGATATAGTATGTATACTACAGCACTACAATTTTTAAAGACATTTGGCCTCTCTTAATATCCTCCATCGGCCCTTGCGACTGCTCTCTTTTAATTTATAACTAGCTGGCTTCGCCCGCTAGCGGGAACCTCCTTTTATAGGGGCCTCTAATATATCAGAGCCCCTCCTTTTTATGAACCTCTAATAATATGACATCTCGAAGTGAACGAACCTCGAACCGTGTCCCCGCTGCCTTCGGCACCGTATAGCAGGTGTGCTGTGCACGCGCTGTGAAATCTTGTGAAAAGCTAATCGCGCTTGGGGGAAGGGGCAAAGAGGGGTGATGGACACCGGAGATGTATAATATGATTAAGCGGTCACAGACCTTTCGTACGATATATCACATGAGGGGTATCGGAAAAATTTAGAAAAGCGCCCCCTTTGAGGGGGAAGGATATCGGAGGTGTATAACATGATTAAGCGGTCATAGGCATTTCTAAAGATATGTGACATGATGGCTATCGAGAAAATTTGGAAAAGTCCCCCCCCCCATGTCATCTGATGGAGGAAGGATATAACTTCTGGCTTCAGGAAAATCCCATGCAAACACATTGAATTACATGTATTTCAAAGTTGCTCAGAATTATTATTATTATTATTATTGCACAATTTCAGATTTTTGAGACATTTGTGTTCTGTTTTATATGAGAAAGTAAAAATTAACCGAATTTGAATATCTAAAATTTTTCAAACGTAATTACAATAAAGAATGATTTCAATGGCACTTTAGCATTAGTTAAGGGGACAGATTTTCTGTACCGACGGCTGCGATCAGCGCACCTATAGGCCCTTTTAAATCCCAATATAGTTGTTTGATTTCCAGATTAAATGAAATTGGCCTTGCATTTCCGTTCAAACAAGTTTCATGTTCACTTTTCTATTACCAAATTGTGGGTGGTACGTCATTATAACTGCAATATTTTAAACAGTTCTCATATCTAACGATCTTCTGTGACAATCAGGGCCCGACTAGCAAGCTTCTGTGCCCAGGGCACTTTCAATTTTTCGTGCCCCCTTAGATTGGTTGATTTACGGATACAAGTTTTCTTCCCCTGTACAATATTACACACTTATTCAAAAAGTGTAAACTCAAAAAATTAAGTTTTGAGGAAAATTGAAAAACAGTTCCAGGAATAAAAATGAAATATTTTTTCTATTATTTATTGAAATGTGCTTTTGACCATGTACTATTGAGATATATCTTTGCCATTTCGTCGTATTAATATCTCAAATATCCCATTTTTTCACAATTATAATTTTAATGGACATTTAGATGAAATTATGAAAAATTTTGTTCCTCTCATAAATTTTGTGCCCAGGGCACGGACCCCAGGTGCCCATGCGACAGTTGGGGCCTGCTGACAATAATAGCGACGGTATTAAGTTGACTTCTGTAAGCTCCGTTACAGGAACTCCGTGTCCATCTTCCTCTGAAGATGATTGTCTTTCTCATTCTTAAACATCTCAAACCATCATCTACAGCGATGAACAGACTCTACACAAGTCTACTATAGCAAACTCTTCGACTGACAATTTTTTCTGGCGAAATAAAATTTTCCAGCACACAAGAGTATATTTGCTCATTGCGTGTTGCCTCTATCGTTACCGTAGGCGATATTGAAAGTATCTGAACTTTCATGGCTGCCAATGACGTACTACCGGAAATAAATGAACAAACAAAATATTATGTTAAAGGCATATATATAAATATTATACAGGCATACAAACAATAAATACAATAAACCCAACTGGAGTGAAAAATTAGCCAGAGCCAGGAATCGAACCCGGGACCACAGTATACAAGACTGCTGCTCTAACCACTGAGCTACTCCGGTCGATGCCTGAGTCTGCAATTTCTCACTAATAAACCATGTTGGTCTCTGGCTAATTTTTCACTCCAGTTGGGTTTATTGTATTTATTGTTTGTATGTCTGTATAATATTTATATATACCTTTAACTGTTGAATGCAGGCGTTATTTATGTGTGTATGTGTGTTTTAATATATATTGTAGTATGAGTGTTTTATTATAAAAATATTATGTATTCATTACACATGAAGCTAACAATGGAACATAAAAGTAAATGTGTGTGTAATAAAGTATGCCAATAAAAAACTAGTTGGATGTGCCAATCCCAGAACTTTCTTCTATCTCATGCATCTTAATATTTCAAAAAGTAGTTGTAGATGTTAATATTGCATTATTATTAATTCAATACCATACCAACTTTGATTTTCATCTTAATTTTCTGATTCAGTCAAATAATCGGATTAAAAACGAGTTAATCTCAATCATGATATTTGTTAAAATCAATAGTTTGCCGTTATTCTGTTTTACATCAGCTATTTGCGATTAGCACGATGCGAGTTCGCGTCGCTGCACGAGCCGCCGATGGACACTGGAACTACAAAAAACCGAGAAAATTATGCAAAAATCGCTATCACAGCTCCCCTTTCCGGCGTAATATCTCCAAATTCGAGGAGGACCTGCTGGCCATAGGCAAAAACATACACAAAAAATTTGGTACAATTCTATTCATAGCTTCATACAATTTTCGATGGTACAATGGCTACATACGGACAGACGGAAATTTTGTATAAACACGGGGTTTTTTTTTGGGGGGGGGGGATCTCTGACCCCTAAAACGTGTAAATCCGTCGAAAACCAGAAGTAAAAAAAAATTCATTACAATACTTTCTTCTATTGAATATAGAAGAAAGTAAAAATTATGATCATTCTTTATTGAATGGCCCTCGTATTATCAATTGGTATTGATGTTTGAAATCAATTTTTTTAAAATGTTAATTTTGGTCGTTGCGCGCATAATTTCTAAGAAATGGCTGGATAGAATTTAATGAAATTTTTACTGAAGGTATAAACCTTGTATATGCGTAAAATGACATACTATTATGTTCATAAAGTTAGAAATTATGACTATTTTTATAAAATAAAAGATATTCAAAATTTTGAGATTTTTGATTTTACATTTATTTTATCAAGAACTAATCATGATATTTTTTCCAGTGTAGGTCATTTTAAGCACATATTATATTTCTACTCAATAAAAAAAAAATGGGTTTAATGTGACAATTCAATTATGAGAAATCACGCGCACAAGGCATATAGCGTGAATTCTTTTATTAAAACTAGACGGCCGTGGCAATCCCAAAACTTTCTTCTATCTCATACATGTTAATTCTTCTTGAAAAATGCAGCGCATCAGCGCCACAGGTTAGGTGATTTACACCAAAATCTAATCATCAACAACTTATGTCAACGTACAATTGAATCTGAACTTTGATGAAAATCCGTGCATTAGTTTTTGAGATAGAGCTATTGCGGAAATCGTAAAAAAATCTGCATAGCAGCGCCAGCTGTTGGGCGATTTACAGCAAAAACTAATTTGGACCAATTCATAACAGGGACTACGGGAGATACGTACAGCTATTGCGGAAATTGTGAAAAAGGCAGCATAGCATCTGTTGAGCGATTTATACCAAAAACTAAACAGCACTAATTTATAACAGGGACTAACTGAATCTAAAATTTGATGAAATGCATCAGTTTTTGAGATACAGCTTTTGCGGAAATCGTGAAAAGTGCAGCATAGCAGGGCCATCTGTTGGGCGATTTACACCAAAAACTAAACAGTACTAATTTATTCCAGGGACTAACTGAATCTGAAGTTTTATGAAAATCCGTGTATTAATTCTTGAGATAGAGCTGTTGAGATAATCATGAATAATGCAACATAGTAGCGTCACCTTTTGGGCGATTTGCACCAAAAAATAAACAGCACCAAATTATATCAAGGACTAACTGAATCTGAAGTTTTATATAAATCCGTGCCTTAGTTCTTGAGATAGAGCTGTTGTTGAAATCGTGAAAATGCAGCTTAGCAGCACCACCTGTTGTGCGATATACACCAAAAACTAATCAGCACCAGTTTATATCAAGGTCTAACTGAATCTAAAGTTTTGTGAAATTCTGTGCATTAGTTTTTTAGACAGACCGCCCGCAAAATTTTTGTCACATACAGACTCACTGAGTGAGAGACAGACATTTTCTACAAACCATCAAATCCTGTTCAGGACCTTCTAAAACGTATATATCCATCGAAAACCGGAAGTCGAAATTTTTCACGAATCCAGTACTTTCTTCTTGAAAAGATAGAAGAAATTAAAAACATTCAATTTCAAATGAAATCAAAAAACTTTATATGTATCTAGACATTTTTTTCAGAACATTAACTATTAGTATATATTTCTTTTAATGTGTGTTTAAAATTTCATATCAGAAAGTTAATCAGATGTGAAGCTATAGCAATTCATATGAGGGTCTCATTTTCATGCGAATTGTTAACTTCAAATTGCACCAGATTTGAGGAGAATAAAAATTACCGCTAGGTCCACTCTGAGATACAAAGGAAGAATCACTGAATGACCAAAGTAATCGGGAAGTTGGGAGTCACTGATAGACACCTCACACCCAGGGTTCTGGCTGCCGCTCGCCATTGCGCCAATTCACGACAAAATGTTTCATTTGGCGAGTAAACGGATGATTAGACTCGCCAAATTGCGAGTGCTAAATTTTTCCTCCTTTTTTTTTCGTGTGTGTGTGTGTGTGTGTGTGTGTGTGTGTATCAGTACAGGCGACACTCCAATTTACATTTCTGAACGATTGATGTCATTTATCATGTTCAATCGTACCGTACTATTTACATTATTTTTACCCGACTGCGAAGAAGGGTTATGGTCACGCGTATCTGAGTATGTGGATTTCCTTATACCTTCGAAACATCCCAACAGCTGGATGGATTTTAATGAATGAGGTCTCTATCGATTCGTCTTAACCGTCCGATGGTTATAGGCAATGTGTTGGTTTTATAAATTAAAAATGACGGCCGTGAAATACAAAATGGCGGTAGAGACGAAAAACATTTTTACGCAACAGATTGAGTGGCATATCATTGGATAGGTCTTTCAAAATGAAGACGATGTTTCATTGACTATTTTACAGTCAGCAGCTCCGTTTAAATATTACACAACCTGGAAGTTGTGTAGGTAGGATCTCTAGCTTTACTGCAGCTTTAACCTTCATATACATCTATAGGCCTCATCAAAACAGTGCTTATAGATAGGAACTAACAATTAAACGCAACTTAAAAGCTATCAAAACAAGGAAATAAAAAATAGGTAATATAAAAAATAATTTCACATTGATGAGAAATAATTAATTAGCTTGCTTTTTACGCAGTCGGGTTTTTTGATTTTTTTAATTTAATTTTTACTTGTTAGAGATATTAACCCAACACCAATTCAATTTAGCATCAGCCAAAGCCACAGTAAGCAAAAATGTCATTTCAGTATGCGTTAATGTCAATAGGCACCCATAAATATTTTGAAATTGCCTTTGAAGTATGGGCTTCAATGAAAGCTCGAAGAATTATAGAAAAATAAAGTTTTGACACATTTTGTTGTTTATATTTTGAATTTTTCAGACTTCATTGGATGTAATATCCTAAAATCATGAGTTAACTGGGATTGGAAATTTATTTCATAACATTTTATTGAGTTAAATCAGATTTGAAACTATTTTACTTGATTACGCATGACATTTGGAATATAATTATTATTATTATTTTTTTTTTTTAGTTTTTGTAGCATACAATTAAATTTTGATGAATAACTGATTCATCAAAAACTGATATAAGCAGTTACAAAAACTTGGGTTATTTTAGAACATATTGAAAAAAAACTGGGATACGTTAAGGGGGCTGGTCACTCAGCTTCGGAATTCTCCTCCGTAATGTTAAGTCTGTCGACTTTTGATGCCTTCGGTTATTTAAAATATCTTCTCGGGAAATTCATATTTTTAACATTTTTTTTTTCTGTGTACTCTTCTAAAGGATGTCTCTTTTTTTTTTTCCTTAGTTTTCAAAATATTTCTAAAATCTATGCTGAATTTAACATTTTGTGTGTTAAAAGCGGGTGAACTGTGAGTAAGATTTTAACACTTCCTGTAAAATTAAACCTATACTTTAGAAATATTTTGAAAATTAAGAAAAAAAGAGACATCTTTTAGGAAGTGTACACAAAAGATAGAAGTTAAAAATATGAATTTCCCGGGGAGATATTTTAAGGGGACAGTTCCCCTTCAACCGGTCAAAAATGCTAAAAAACATATTCAATTTCCATACCTTTTCTCAAAATAACTAATAAAGCAAATTCAATAAAATTTTTTGAATTGTTAAGTATAGTATTACTTGTTACAATAAACAAAACAGATTGATGAAAAATATTTAAATTAATTAAGAAAACTTAATTAAGCAACCTACTGTTTTTTTGTTATCGTAATTTTTATATATCGCTGCGGGCATGATTTCTCAAAAACTATTAAAGATAATGGGTTGAAATTTTCTAAGTGCATTAATATTATACTTCTGCACAAAATGAACTAAAATCTTAGAATGATCTTTAGTAATAAAAATTTTTTTAGAACAAAATATGCGAGAAATTTTTAAGATTTTGTTTTTTTAAATTTTATTAATAATTATAAACATTATAAATGAAGGTAATTAAAAGATTTTAGTTCATTATGTTAAGCGAAGTGTTATCTTTAAATTAAAATCTATTTAAAGTTAATAAATTAAAACGAACATGAGATATCTTGCGCGCAGTGAGATATTGTAATTACGAAACCAAAAAAACAGTAGGTTACTTAATTAAGTTTCCCTAATTAATTTAAATATTTTTCATTAATCTGCTTTGTTCATTGTAACAAGTGATGCTATACTTAATAATTCCACAAAGTTCATTGAATTTGCTTTATTAGTTACTTTGTGAAAAGGTATGGAATTTTAACAAGTTTTCTAGAATTTTTGACCGGTTGAAGGGGAACTGTCCCCTTAAATAGACGAATGCATCCAATGCCCATAGGCTTTACATTAGTGAGGAGAAATCGGAAGCTGAGGGACGAGCGCCCTTAGGGTGTTAAAGATCGAATTTTTAATGATTCGCAACGAATTTATTTTGCTATTTTTTTTAGGTAGATTTCGTAAGAAATACTACCTATTGCAGTCGTTATCATGGTGCGACTTTTGAAAAATTCCTTCATAACTTTTCATTATAGGACACCAGGAACCCAAAACCACACCCACCTAAAAAGTTTATATATATATATATATATATATACTAAATTTTGTCCGCACGATAAAAGTCGCAATTATGCACGGATCGTCTTCAAACTCGCCAACAACTTTGAGATGGCTAATATCTCGGCGGGGATTGAAAATGAGCAAAATCGGCCCAAAGGAATGGAAATGGGGAGGGTTAAAAATGTTGAATACCGTCTTAACAAGATTCTGATAAAACCATCTCTTACACAACAATGACAGGAAAAACAAATATTTTTCATTATAGCAGTTGCCAACAATTAAAAAAAACCCAGTAAAATTCTCACCACAACAATTGCTTTTCTATTGCAAGGTATTTCACGTGAAAAAATAAATTAAATAAATAGTTTGACAAATTGAAAACAAATTGAATATTACGTCATAAGTTTTCTTCAGCAAGATTTCAGAATGAAAACTCAAAATGAAATAAATAGTTTGACGAATTAAAATATATATATATGACGTCATATTGGAAATATAATGTACCTCAGCAGGTGAATAGGTAACGTCATGTGAGTTTGAAGAAAGGTATTAAAACATTATAAAAACCCGACTATGGAAATATTAACATATTTTAACACTTTGAGGTTTTCTGAATTTGTTTTAGCCATTTTTAACCCTATTCCATATACATGCATGTGTGTATTCGTGTATATTAGAATTTTCACAAAATGTTTAACTCCCCTAGAGCTCATTCTTAGTGAAGGAACGGGGTTTATCTCTAATGTTGATTTAATTTTTTTTTTTTTTTTTTTTTGGTGAATTTAGTACTTAACTTCGAAATCTACCTCCGCCTGTAGGCCCGAGCCGGCAGGGATTTTTTTCATTTGGCGAATGTTTTTTATTTCGGATTAGCCAAATTGCTAACGCTCATAAAAAGTCAGCGAGAACTCTACTCGCACCTGAAAGGACTCGTTATCATTTCTAAACTCATACACTCCAACCTGATCTAAATACACTGAAACCTCCCTTTGCGGCCTCCTCCCTGGACGATCATTTTCCCCCATACGAAATTTATTCCCATAGGCTCAATACTAATTTTACCTCCATTTAGAGACCATCCCAGCTGAACTCCCTCCATGAGCGACCCATTTCTTTAAAGAAAATGAAGCAAATTCCGTTTTTTCCTGGTCGCTTGAAGAAGGTTTTATTAGAAAAATACTTCCGGAGAGCGAATTATTCGTCAAACTTCTAAACTAAGTTTAGATTTTTTTTTTTAAATTCCTGTAACTTTTAATTGTTTAAACCCTTTTGTGCCTTTTGAGGCAATGAATTGAACTCTGATGACAAATTAAGAATGACAGTCAATAAGCTCCCCTGCACTATTCTGTCGCGAAACTCTCGAAAAAATATTTAAATTAGTGAAATCGTCATTATTTGTTCCCGTCCGAAAAAAAATTGCATTTATTTGCTGAACATCGAAAGGACTTGGAAATAAAAGTTATAAAAGATAAAACCGTAAAATCAAAGCAAACGTCAATGTAATTATTTTTTAAACTCTGAAGTAATTAACTTATGTAATTAACTTTTGTTTTGTCACTTAAATTTTCATATGTTTTCTTAATTTGAAAAATATAATATTAGTAACATTAATTGTTACCTTTTTCAACAATTAAAATCTAGATTTAAACATGACCTCCATTAAGAGACCACCTCTCGGAGCGAGCAGTTTTTATTGAAACTTAACGGGGTCGCTTTAGAGAGGTTTTACTGTACACAGTTGTCCTTTTCCTCTCAATATCTGTAAAGAAATTTTTCACAACATCTAATACTTTAGAAGGGGCAAACAATTGTCAGTCCGAACATAGCTACTCTCGTTTGACGACGTGAACTAAACCAACGCTTCCCAAGTAAAAAAAAAAAAAAAAATATCACCAACTACTTTCTAACTCCCTTTTTCTCATCTAAAGTAAAATCTCGTCATAGCGAATCACTGGTTACATTCGCTATAACGAAAAATTCATTAAAGTGAATATTTTTATAAAGAAGTATGGGAATACGTTTTTTTTAACATTCCAAGTAATATTCTTTAAACTGGAAAATTAGTTAAGTCCGGGACATAAAAATCTTCAAATTTTCTTTCAAAAAAAAAAAAAAAAAAAAAAAAAAAATATATATATATATATATATATACATTGCATTAAAAATTTCTCTGTCATTTTATGCTTAAAATGACGTTTAAATCATGTTTCTACCTTAATTGGAATGAGAAATATTAATTTTTTAGTTTTGGTTTGATTTCAAAATGTAGCTTCCAAGCAATGGTTGTCATGCAAACGACTTCTTGTGAAAATGCATTTTTCTTCATGATGGGTTTTTTTCACTATTTCTCATTTTAAATTGTTATAAGTCAAGAACCGTTAAAGATAATAGTTCAAACTTGGAACATGTCTTTTTCAATTGTTCTGCTTTAATTTTGATTCAGATAATTTGAAAAAAAATATTTACTTTTGAAAATATGATTTTTTTTTTTTAAGTTACATCATTTTTTAAAATTTCAAATTTAAATATTTATTTAAATTATTTTTTTTTAAATGCTGAATCAAAGTTAAAACTTATATAGTTCTGTTTATTTAAATGAGAAAAAAATAAAATTCTACAAATAATATTATAACGATTGTATATTATATATATAACGATGGATATTATAACGATGTAAGTTATAACGATTTTAACCCTCTAATTCCCACTACAAGTAAAAGCTATGGAAAAAATTATTTTTGGGGTTATTTATGATATTGTGGGTCAAATAAAGGAAAAATATGAAAAAAATGGGTCTTTATTACATTTTATAGGATTTCTGTATGGTAGCATATATGCTACCATGGGCAGATTCGGATGAAATATAAAGGATTTTACCATATTTCTAAAGTATTTTATTTTGTGAAAATAATTGCATTTTTACATGTTGTATGACCTAAAACAATTACTTTCTTATATATATATATATATATGTGTGTGTGTGTGTATATACAGTAAGTTTCTGATTATCCGTCACTCATGGGACCGAAGGTGAGACGGATAATCAAAATAGACGGTTAATCGAAAAACAGTACAAAACCGTTACTAAAATTACATTTCAATATGTTAATTTATAAAAAATGACAATTATTTTTTTTAATTCGTTGTGTACTTTTGTTTAGAAAAAAACATAACTGATAATAAGAAATTTGTTTATTAGGCAAATGTAGAATTTTACTGAATTTCATATAATACCTGTTTTCAACCAAAGTAATCCATTATACATTTTTATTTGTGTTTTGCTTAAGATTTTACTGCAGCAAGATTACGATTTTACGTAATAAAAGAATTTGGGTTATAACGTGCTTCCTCTTGCCAATTAACATATACAGAGAACATAGTCTACATAACTGACTCCTGGGTGATAATTTCTGGATTTATCTCATTCATCCGCTTTAGGTTTCACTGGATTCAAATCATTTTCCAACATTTTGTCATTCATTAATTCTTCATAATTAATATAATTCTTGTCACAATTATGCAAGTCTGTAATTTCATTCGCAGAAACATTTTCTAGTTGCTGTTCCAGACGTGAGACAGTCAAAGCCTGATTAATGCACGGGCCTCGGCCCTGGGTCCACCAATTTCAGGGGCCCACAAATTTGTGTGTACTTTCTCTCAATTTAAGTTTTTCCAATGTTTGCATTTTATATTTTGGTCTCTGACGTAAAAACAAAGTTTTTCTGTAATAAAAAACCTCCATATTTAATTTTTCTGTAAATATCCTTTTCAATTTGAGAGTACCTATAATTTTCAAAACTTGCCGTATCCAGAAAATCAAATTTGGGAAAAATGCCAAAAATGTCTATCGGTTTCAATATCAACGAGGATTTTACAATGTCAGAATTATAGTTTAAAATGATTACTAGACTGTTACGGAAAACACAATTTTTATGATTTTGGAGAAGGCGAGTCTTGAAAAAGACGTCCTCATTTATTCTGCAACATAAACTGTGGATCATAGATGTTTGTGAATTATACAAATGCTTATTTGAGAAAGTGGGCGGTAATTCATTTTCTTGATTACTCTTGTAAGTTAAATTTTTTTTGTAAACTTGAAACTTTCACCCAAACAACCTTGTCCACTCATCAAATAAACCTACTTTTTTTTCTGAAAGTGTCGCCGGGAATGGGGAGGTAGGGGGGGGGCAACTTTTTAACAGGCCCTGGGCCCAACTTCAGCTTTATCGGGCTCTGGAGACAGTATTTTACTCAAAACAACGCCGTCTCACTCGGGTATTTGTGCATTCGTTGTTCGTTTCTGATATATTAAAAAAAAAAAGTAGAAAATGAGAGTGGCGGTTCATAGAAAGGCGGATAATCGAAAGCTTACTGTATATCCATTTTTTTCATATAATTTTACTTTTCGACAATTTATTCAATTTTACACAATAATAATGATAAAAAAAAACTCATTTTAGTTTTTGATTTTGTGTATAATTATCTGTATAGAACAAACACTAATATAGTATGTAGCGTCAAAAAAAAAAAAAAAAAAAAAAAAAAAAAAAAAAAAAAAAGGAAAAAGAATCTGTTATTTTTTGCTGGTGGCAACGAGTGGTTTGTTTATCTAACACATATAAAAATAAAATTCTGTAACTCTGTCTATATTTTTAGAAAGATACGCAATTAAGAATCTAGAACCATGAAATTTTACATACAGGTATATTAAAATAATACGGAGACAAAAAAAAAAAAAAATAGCAAACCGGATTCTAAATAATTTATAGTTCATTTTTAATTAAAACAACAAAGAAAAATCATGCGTCAAGCATAGATTATGAAATACTTCCCAACACATTCAGAATAATGTAACAAAACTTCATAGTTTAATAAGTTAAAATATTATGTCTAATTCAATCATATGGAAATGCATAACACATTTGAAAACTTAATTTCAGCTGTTCCCGTCTACAATCGAAAAATTATCCGAATACTTTGAGCAGCACTGTATGTGATTAAAACAGTTAAATTTAAAAGCGCAAGACGAAATTGAAAACACATTTCAGCAATTATTATTCAAAGACAGTATTGTAACCGATTTCTTTTGTGTGTCCCTGTAAATGAACGACAAATGCTATGAATACCCTATTCTGTCGTATTCATATTGTAGTGAAATTCAGTGATTTATATCAATTTAAATACATTTGAAACAGCGCATTGTCATTAAAATACTCTGCAAACGATTTTTCCCGTATAACATAATATAATAGAATTCTTTTGGATAGCCCTGCATATGAAATATTAATTCCACATACTTCATATGCAATATCAAACATGGTTAGGAGACCCTAAATATCGATTATCAATTGCATGAAAATCCGAGTCTATTTATGGGATTTAGAGCATAGACAAACGGCCATACGAACAAACCGAATGCATAAACACTTTTCTATTTTGTTGGAAAGTGTTAAAAAACAAACAAGATAACAGCCATTTCCTATAAGATTTACTTTTTATTGTTGCCAAAAATTCAAAACGCGCAATAAACACAGCATCTATTTAAAAATATAGTATATTACAAAGTAGTCGATCTGCGCGGGATCAAGTAATGCAATACGTGGTACACACATACTAAATGTATTATACTTGAGTTATACGGCTCAATAAAAAAGTTTTATATTTAGAATTTTTAAAACTTAGAATTTATGCTTATATTTGTGCTTGGAAATATAACGTTCAAAATATTAATTCCGGACTTAATTCATAAATTTTCTCTATTTATATATTAAAAAGAAATTTCAATATTTTGTTCAAAAATGTAAAAAAAAAAAAAAAAAAAAAAAAAAAAAATCATTTTATTGTATGTGGAAATTATAGATTCCAAGCAATCTATTTCGGATTTATTTAACAACATGAGCATGTGTATTAAAAGTAAAACAAGTATCTTAAGCACAAAGCTAACGCTAAGAAGTACAAATTGCCTTTAAAAATAATAAGGTAGCAAAAATGCTACCACGGGCTCATGATCCCTAGTGCCCATGGTAGCAGATCTGCTGCTCATTTTATCTTTAAGAAACAAACTTATATTGAACTTTTTTTGAAGAGAATAGAAGTAACTCTTTTTATACCTGTGTATTATATGTATTTGATTTTATTTCAATAAAATATTTGAAAAATTGTGCAAAAGCTTACCACTGTAAATGCTAGTTTGTTCTGTTTGATAGACATGTTGCCAGGGTCCGTACGGGTCCTTGAATTTCCAGAATAAGAAATTCTTCGGTACCAGTATTTTCTTATAGAAAATCTCTCCTTAAATAAGACGAAATTTCGCGCGTTTAAACTAGATTTATTTTTCTAAAAAAAAAAAAAATACTGATATCTGGCCTTCAAAATAATGGTACCCATACGAATCCTGGCTGTTTCAAACTAATTTTTTTCTTATTTAGTGCTCCATCTGTATTTAAAATTCATAACTAATATTACAAAAAGGTCCAATTACTGTTGTAATGACTTAAATGTACATTAATTATGAAATTTCGTGCTGAAAATTAAAGCTGAACATATAGTAGTAAATACGCTACCATGGGCTGTAGAGGGTTAAATTACTCCATTTTTTTATTAAATTTTAAATTTCAAATTAAAAAAAAATAGGAGAAGTTTGATCATGTGATTTTGTTTACAAATGATATGGTTAACCATCATAAAAAATTTCAAAATTTTAACTCAATAAATAAAAATTACTTTAAAATGTGTCTCGAACCCTTTTAAAGTGTCATTCGTTGTAACGATATCTTTACTAAGGAAGCAGAACATTTCGGTCTCACCGTTTCGGCTCCTTACAGTCGTTGTTAGAGGCAGCTATATTGTTAAATAAAAAAATTCTCAAAAATTAAATTGTTTCTATCAAACGTATTTATTAATAACATTTCAAAATTATTTCAATTATTAATTGTTTATATAACTAATTTATCAATTACTTGCTTAAAAACTATAACATGAACTATATAATATTTATTATAGGGTAAATGCAAATATATTTTTTTAAATTTCGTTTACTATAGTGTTGTTAACTTCATTAGGATGTATAAAAATTATAAAAATTCTGAAGATAAATATGTTGTTTATTTATTTATTAGTTAGTTTATAATATTTCTCTTGCTCTTTAAAGATAATTAATTAATAATATATTGCTCTTTGCGAATTGTAATCTATAACTGTGCTTAAATAAAATAAAATCTGCGTCTGGATAATAATGTCACTTAACATTGTTAAAAATTATTTTTACGTATTTGTACAATGTTGCAAAATTATTATTATTATTATTATTAAGATAATTAAGTAATTAATTATTACTTAAACTTTTATGTTTTTGACTGATTTTTCAGAGAAATTCTCTTTCATTTTTTGGAAATAATAAATCAAAAATTTTGAATAAAACCTTTAAGTGATGAAAAATTGCTATTAATTAATTCTCAAAATAGTTAGTAATAATATTTTATTAAATATTTTTTTAATTTAATGTATTTTTAATTTATTAAATTGATAACATTATTAATATAAATTAAAAATTTTTATCTTTAAAATAAACTCAATACATAATATATTTTTTATTACACAATTTATCATCATACTTCATATATAGATATAAACTGAAATTTATCCTTTACCTGTTTATTTATTTTTGTACTTAAAATTACTGAAATTTAAAATTATTAATATAATTAATAATAAAAAATTATTAATATAATTAATAATAGAACTAAAATAATAAAAAATTATTAATATAATTAATAATAAAACTAAAATTTAAAAAAAATATATTTAATTTATTTTCTGAGAAAGTGGGAGGAAAAAGGTAATTAAAAAAATATATAAATAAACGACAAATGTACAAAAGGTTAGTTTTATCTGTTAAAAAATGAAAATAATATTAATTAAAATAATAGTTACATTATTACATAAAATTAAAAATAATCATCTTATTACAAAGAAATAGGCCCAGTTTCAATAAAATTTGCTCACAAAAATAGTCGTCAAGCTGTGGGAAGATTGTTAAAAAAAAAAAGAAGTGGTGGTGGGAGGAGGGGGGGGGGCTGTTTTCTGAAAACAAAACATTTTTCACAGCACGCCTAGTTACAAAATCACCACTGTTTTCCCGATGTTTATAATGTCAAGTAACATACGAAAACAAATTTTTAAGATGCAACTTTGTATTATAAAAATAATAAGAAAAATTAAATATTTGTGCTTCAATAAATAAATCTCATTTTTCATTAATTAAAGAAGGCGATGTAGATTGGTGATTTGAGGAAATATTTACATATAATAGCTTATAAGTGTCTAATTGAATTATTGACAACATTCATTATTAATCTAATTCGAAGGGGTGGGGGGGATTAAGCACAGTTTTCTTTATTATTCAATTTATGATAATTTAAAGGTTCTAAAAAAATGTATGAAATCAACGAAAAAATATTTATGGAACTTTATAGTATATATAAAAAATACCTAATACTAATAATAAATAATAAAACTTACAAAATCCATTCTCTTAAATAGTAATAACAACAATAATAAGACAATGTCCCGTGTAAAAATGTCACACTTTTTAATCAAACAAAATTTCAACTCGCTGTGATTTTATTAGCACGAGCTATAAAAATTTAAATTTATCGGACTCTTACATCCTGCTTTTTATAACATTTGGGCGGGGGGGGGGGGGGGGGGTGATAAAAAATAAATAACCAGGACCCAAATAAAGTTGAACCTACAGCGTTTAGCGGGCCTACGACAATTAGAGTCCGAGTTATAAGGTGGTGGGCGCCGAAATGGGAAGGGACCGAAATGGCGTGTACCAATTGAAAAAGCAGCTCCGAATTTAGACATATTCGGCGAGATGGCAGCAAATTACCTGACTGGGCAGATTCTTCTTATAGTTTGTCCCATCATATTATCCCTTTTATCCCAAATTATGAATTCATGAAAATTTCATCCTCTAAATCATTTTTCATAAATTTTGGAGCTGCATTAGAAGATTTATCTGGGTGCAATCCTATGGAGAAAATGGCAGCTTTAGGACCCATTTCCTCGGAATCTACCGGGCCGATTTTGGTGAAATTAGGAATCATTATTCACTGGATTATGCTCGCGACTTACGGCAGACAGTTTGTTTCTGCGACTAATACTTTTTATTTTAGAGTAATGGCAATTTTCCAGAAATATATTTTTCTGAAACTACTTACTTTTTTTTTTTTTTTTTTTTTTTTTTTTTTTTTTAATAACTGTCTGCCACATATGATCTTATATTTATACTATACCATCAAAAATTTTGCTATCGAAATCGCTCGTGTACTTCAGGATTTAACGGAGTTTTAACTGGAAAGGACAATTTTTTTAGAGCAAAAATACTTTGACATTTCTAACTTGTGTGAAGCACTTGCACGGTTTTATCAAACGCATCAATTAAAGTATATATAAACATTTGGATAAAATTTAGTTGCAAATAATAAATGAGTATAAAATTAATGTGAGTGGGCGTGGCGTCCTATCCTGTCTTCCCTTAAGGGTGTTCTCAAATCCAAAAGGGCAACTTTCTGACATAAGTTTTAATTTATTTTTGTTCGGAAATGCATGAAACTAGCAGGTGTTGTTGTTCAGAAACTATGAAATCGAGCTATTTTTTCCGGTTTTTTTGCAAACGCAATAGATCTTTCAGAAAATAGAGCCAAAGTTGACGTTTTGAACCGAAGTTCCCAAAGAAAGCAGAAAACCAGTCCGTGAAGAGAGAAAAATCGTGTTTATCACGTGATCAAAAACGGTTACAACTCAATAGGTAATTTATGAATCAAAAAATGGAAAAAGCAGTTCAATTCCAAATCGCTTCCATGGCCCGGCTTTCCAATTTTATATCTTTCCGCTAAAAAGTAATTTTGTAAATGTGTCAAAACGTTTTGCGCTTGTTGAGCAGAGCAGTTAAGAACAGACTTAACAAATTTTAGAAAGACTTTTCCAATTAAAATTAATTAAATTTCAATGTATAGGAATTTTTTAAAAATCTTTTATTATTATTATTATTATTATTTTGTTATTTTATATTTTATAGCATTAGGAAATGTACAATAGAAATATTTCCGAACTGAAACTTAGTAGATTTATTAGTTCGGCAATGTATTTGTATATAATATATTCATTCGACAATAAAGGTTATATATATATTAGAAAGTTATTTGTATCTGGTCACTGAATACTGATCTCCCCACCTCTCTAAGTATGGTATAAATGTTTAAAGTATTTAAAAAGGGAATTTTTTTTTGATTAATTTTGTGTATAATGGATGTGTTTTGCAGGATTTCGTGACAGATTTTATCATCAGGTTTTTTTTCTTTTTTTTAATTGGTTGGGTAATTTCTTATATAATCCCTACAAAAAAAAAAAAATAAATAAATAAATAAACACATGTTTCTTCAATTTATTATTAGTATAACAATATATATATATAAAATATTTTATTAAAAGGACTTTTTCCGAAATATAATAAATGTTTGATGAAGTTCTTTTTCCCGTTTAATTGTATTCGTTTTACAATTATTAGATTTATTAATGTGAAAAATTTCCAATCTCATAATTCAAGTACTGTGAATGATATAATAAAATTGGCCACAATAATCATTTAAATTTAAAACTCACACCGTACAATTTTTAGAGTACTATTAAATAAATATAAAAGGAGCTTTCTATGAAGTTTGTTTCAGTTACAGAAAAAGCATCTCAATTGGACGTAGGAGATTTTCTCCTTACGTCCAATGTTATTTAGGAAAAATAAAGTTGAAGAAAGATCCTGCCAATGTCATATGTAGGGATGGGCGTTCCTGCTCCTTTTGAAAAACGAAAACGAACCGTTCCTCCAGAACCTGGAACCGTTCCTTTTACCCGTTCCAAAGGAACAGGTCACGTGATCTCGTAACGAACGAGAAGAGGAACGAACACACCAAGACCTGTTCCTGGGACTGTTGCAGTAACAGACAGCGTATTGATTGATTGTTCGGTTTCAGGGATTAAAAAAAGCTCTCTTTTCTTTACTGAATACATAACACTGAGGAAGGGAGTTTAAAGCAATGAGGGTTTCTGATACAAAAAAAAAAAAAAAATATGGATACATCATGTTATTTTTGTCTATTTTTTTTTTCTTTTTTTTTACTTTTGAGTTTTCAAGTGGAAATTTTGATTATACAAAAAATGAAGAGGATGTTGCTTGAAAAAGAAATGAAATAATAATTAAAAAAAATACATTTAATAATATTTTCAGTAATGCAAAAATGGACACCATGGCCAATATTTAAAACAAACTGCGATAAATACTATGTTAGCATTTGACTCGAAACTGGCTTTAAGATAATCCAATAAATAAATTCCGTGAAATACCTTTTTTCAAACTTATTAGTTCTAAACTTAAACTAATAGGATTAGATAAACTAAAATTTTTGAGACTTCTTATTAAAATTAGCAAGCTAAAAATTGAAAATAATGCCAAGAATTGAGATATGGCTCAAGGAAGGGGGGGGGGGGGAAGTGAGGGTTCCAAGTTTAATTAACTAAATTTTCTTTTTATCAGATGATATAAAAAAAATGAATATTATTTATTTATTTTTCAAGTAACTTAAAATAATTATACAGTAAGAGAAAAGTAAATTAAGGATTTTTTGGTGAAGGGGTAAGCTTTCTCTCACTAAATCTGTCGTTGAAGACAATATTTAATTCTGTTTCTCTTAAGTTCATGAGTTTAAAATTATCTTAAACAGTAGATGGGGGAGGGGGGATCCTCGACAAAAAAGATAATAAAATGATTTAATTCTTCAAAGTTCTATTTCATGTGTATATACCCGATTTAAAGAAAAAACAGAGTAGGCAATTGATGACAGACATATTCGTTCCAAAATCTAGTGCGGCCACACCAGTGGCCGAGAGGCTCTGCTTTCGAAGCTGGTAGACGGGAGGTGCTGGGTTCGATCCCAATCGCGCCCGTCGGCCTAATCGTTCGGAGTTTTCGTGGTTTTCTTCGAACCTTGGTTCTCCAAGCGTTAATACGGGTTAGGTTCCCTTAGAAAGACCTCCACGGAAGGCACTCCCCCGCTCAGGGCCCATATCCCACGTGCTGATAATTGGCCGACATAAATACAACCAACAACCAACCTGCTTTCGAAGGTGATAGGCGGGAGGGGCTGTGCTCGAATCCAATCGCGCTCATCGGCCTAATCGTTCGGTGTTTTTCGGGGGTTTCTTCTAACCTTGGGTTTCCATACGTAAATACGGGTTAGGTTCCCTTAGAAAGACCTCGAAGGAGGGCACTCCCCCTCGGGCCCATATCCCTCGTGCAGATAATCGGCTGTCATAAATAACACCGACACCAATAACATCAAAATCTAGTGCCACCGTGATTTTTTTTGTGTGTTGGTTGTGTTGGTCCTTGGTTGTGTATTTCAAAATTGCGTAAAAAAAAAATCGTTTAAAAACTTCTCAATCTTGTTTCTAATAGAATCTAAGGAACTCTTTAAATGCAAATATTCTCAGTGTTTAGTAGCTGCTTCTGTAAACCTTAATTCCGATAGCGATTAATTAAGAACATATCTGGAACTGCTTCAAAGTTTTTTAGTATACATTATTAAGCTGACACCGAAAATATTTCTAGTGAATACATGAAGAAAGATTTGTAACTTCAAACTGGATGCAGTTTCTTCCTTGCATTCTTTTTATTTATTTATTTTATTTTACTTATTTATTTATTTATTTTTGCAAAATCTTCTAAAGAATTGTTTATCCAATTGACTTGAATCCATAAAATAACTCACCCCACCAGTGGCCCAGAGGTTCTGCTCTCGAAGCTGGTAGACGGGAGGTGCTGAGTTCGATCCCAATCGCGCCCGTCGGCCTAATCGTTCGTAGTTTTCCTGATTTTCAAACATTGGTTTTCCAAGCGTTAATACGGGTTAGGTTTCCTTAGAAAGACCTCCACGGAAGGCACTCCCCCCTTAGGGCCTATATCCCACGTGCTGATAATTGGCCGACATAAATACAACCAACCAACCATAAAACAACTCATGATAAAATATCTTTATTTTTCAAGAAAAGCCAAAATAAAAAAGGCATTTAAGGAATATTTTCTTTTGATTTCATTGGTCATTATAATTAAAATTCTATAAATAGAATACTAATAATAAACTATATTTTTCTACCTGATGTCTATGAAAATCGGAAAATACGCATAATGTATAATGACTTTTTCCCGAACAATTGTTTAACTGAACTAGTTTTTTTTTTTTTTTTTTTTCTTAATCTATATGAATTTAAAAAATATTTGACCTCATGTATACTTTCTTGATTTTCTTAAGTCTGTTCTCAAATCTAAACTGTGTTCTTTCTGACACATTCTTAATTTCATTTTTATTCGCAAACGCATAAAAGTACTAGGTACTTTTGCTCAAAAATTAGCTAATTGAATGGGTTTTCCCCCATTTTCAATAAAAAGGTAGGTGTTTCAGAAAATTCTGCGAATTTGATATCTTTAACCGAATTTCCGGACGCGACAGTGCGGAGAAGAGGAAAAACTACCATCATGATACAACAATAGCTAATAGCTCAAGATGTAGTCCATTTATCGAAAATTGAAAAACCGTTCGATTACAGTTTTTTTAAATACCCTTCTTAAGAATCTACAGCAATATTCCTTAATTCTTTTAATTTCAAGATTTAAAATGAAATTTTTTGCTGAAATATTTTGTAATACAAATTTAAAAACTGAATTTAAATAATAACATTTATTGAGCTGCTTATTTAATTAAAATTACATTTTTTAAACTTTTAAACATTCTTTGTGGATTTCTTCATAAATTAAAAGTTTTTATAGAATCGTTTGTTAGAGTTGTGTTCATTTTCTAGAAATAGCATTCAACTTTTACCTTACAAATAACCTTACTAGTGCTGTTTTATTATTATTATTGTATCAACATTAATTTAACCTCATTCCTTTTGCTATTTTAACATATCCTTATTATTCAGCTGCGCAAAAATCGTGTTTTTAAAATAGTTAAAAAATAATCTTTAGTTATTGTAACAAATTTAGAGTTGGGGGCGGACTGGAAACCTTCATTCAGATGTAAACGAAAACGTTTATTATTACTATTATTAATACTAGTATTGATTTTTATGTGCCTATTAACATTCATACATTTGTTGAACAAATATTAAGAACGAAAAGAAATATTATTATCATAATTCGATACTCACAATAAAAAAGAAATTGACATTTTTGTGTATTAAATGTGTAAATTGAAATTTTTATGTATTAAATACAAAATAAATATCTTATGGTTAAAAAATAGTAATTATTTTTTACATTAATAATGCGTATTAAATTATAGTACTAAATTCATGAAAATGCAAAAGACCTTTAATCTGACGTATCTTCAGTAAGAAAAAGGGTTAAGAGACCTTCTCCCCTTTCCTTTATTTGTGTAATTTATCAGCGACCGACAAATTCTATCCGTCATGTCCTCATGTCAAAGTGAAAACTGAATTTTCAACCTGGCACCAACAAAGTTCCTTTCTTATCAGAGCTTCTTATCACCCCCCCCACCCCCCCTCTCTCCCGTCCCTCACACACACTAATCCAAACAAAATACCTCTAAAATGATACGAACAAAGAAGAAACAGCAAAAAAACCATGTTCCTGAAGTACGTTTCTCGATCTGCTCCTGTTCCTGCTCCATTCCACATTCCACTACCTGTTCCTTGCGTTTTTTCGCGGCTACGCAATGATGAGAAACAGAAACGACAAGTTTTTTTTTTTTCAAAGATATGTTCCTTTTAAACTGCTCCTCGGATTTGGCATCGTTAATCAGGCGATTTTCCCCTTTTCTGGCATCTAGCATTTGATACTTTAATGACGTTTCTCATTGTTTGGAAACCTTTTGACATCATCAACCAATCGCAAGTGAGAGAAAAATGTGACAACGTTTGCTTTGGCGACAGATGGAATTTTAGTTCGAAAGGAACGGTTCCTTTTGGCGAAGAGAAACAGTTCCTTCGTTTTTTCTCTTGGAACTGTTCCTAGGAACCTGTTCCACGTTTTTCTACCCATCCCTCATATGTTATGTTTAAATATTTAGAGTTTTCAGCGATGTAAGATTCCCATCGATTTCAGCATAACACAAATACCACTTTAATTAATTATCGTTTCTTTTAAAATAAAAACTCAGAAATCTTGTATCGGTGGTTCCCGAACTTTATTGTATATAAGAGTAACTTTTCCCTCCAAATGTCGGACGTTCGATTTTGTTAGTTTGTTTTAGAAAAAAGATGAGCAGAGAAATGATGGCAAATGTTACTGACGCTGAGGAATTCTATTTTCTTATTTCTTTCCTTTTCGGCCAAATATGAAGCACTGCATTCAGGCGTTATGTTTTTGTGTCTTTGGTGCCTCACATTTCCAAGAATCGATTTCATCATTACACAAATCCTATTTGAAGTTATTCGAGTTAAATTCTTTAAAATGAAAGCGTTCAGCAATACTGTACCAGCGGTTCTCAAACTTTATTGTTATGCGAACCTCGTTCACTTTATGTTTAAATTTTTTCGCGGCTACAATATACAGACAAATAGAAGCATTTGTATGCTCTATCCTAAGGAAAAATAAACTTTGGCAAAAAACACAAACACTAAAACAATAACAGCGAATGCAAATGTCGCACTTGAGTAACGAAAATCTTTTACCATGTAAAATGGGGAAAAGAAAAAAAGTTTATTACTGAATGTATTAGAAAAAATACAGTTTAAAAGTCTATGCGACTTATGGGATGGCATTGTTTTTTCACCAACAACAGAGACTGTGTCGTGATTGACATTTTAATTTTAGCCTCAAGGTGCTCTCTATTCAAATAATAATAATAATAAACACAACCTTCTCGCGAATATTTGTATATATCTTTTCACGATCTTTTACTTCAAAGTGGTACCATATATCTTTATTACATTATAGCAGCAGATAAATGTAAATGTATATTTTCAGTTATCTGACTAATCATTAAGCAATCCACCAAAATATCGTCAAGGATCCATAATTTTAATAAAGATTTTTTTTTTTTTTTTTTTTTAAACAATAGAAGAGTTATTTAAAATATCTGTATTTAAAGAACTGAACTACGGAAATCTTTTACTAAGTTTTAAAAAAAGTAGGTTCGTTTAATAATAATTAATCTTTGTTTAATTATTAAATGTATTTAAAAAAAAATAGTTTAAAAGTCTATACGGTTTATGGCATTGTCATTGCTGCAACAAAAGGGACTGTGTTGCGATTGACACATTGCATTCATTTCTCTCTGTATATATAATAATATTAATAAGAATAAGAGTAAGAATAATTTTTTTTAAAAAGCACAATTTTTTCGCAAAGTCATTTATAGATATCTTTTCGGGATATTTTATTTTATGGTGGTAACATAATGTTTTTATAACATTACTCATACATTAGATAACATTATTACATTAGATAAATGTAAATATCTGTTTTGAATTTTCTGACTAATTTGCAATCCACCAAAATATTGTCCGCGATCTATAGTTTGTGAATTGCTGCGGCCTGTAAGTTTGTTTTAATAATAAGAGGTGATTTCAAAAGCTATAGAAGTGTTATATAAATTATTTGTGGCTATCTATATTATAAAGGACAAACATATCTGTGCGTAACGCATACGTCATTTTGCGAATGGCAGCACTTTGAAGTTTGAAATGAAATTTCGGTTTTGCAATTTTCGCTACTGCAAATTTTTAAACTTCTAAACATCGTACATTTTCAATTTTTATACCTTCGTTCAGGGAAAAAAATTTGCTTTTAAATGCAATTTGTTTGAAATCTGTATCTCAATTTGTTTTTGAGGTATTAATTTTTTTGTAGTTTTTAAAACAAATTTTGTAATGGTGGCAACTGAAGTACTCCATTTATATTGAAAGTAAAAGGAAAATATTCATGGTTTATTATTTTTATTCATTATATCCTTATTCATGCCATTTTCACATTACAAATAAAAGTAACTTTTTTATAATTTTTGAACAGGAAATGATGCCAGACATTGAAAAAAAGAAAAAAAAAAAAACACGCATTCTTCTTCATAAATCAGCTACATTTTAATATTTTTACATTACGCTGATAAATGAGTTTGAGGCGCTCGGTAAAATGATTCTGTGTGTAAAAATGATGTATTTAAAACAAAACGATCATTTTTTTTTTTTTTTTTTTTTTTTTTTTTGATAAAATTAAATATTTGACCAATACTATAAATGGCCATTACTATGACAACTAAAGGCAAATTTCGGAATTTTTTTTATCGCGTATACTAAGATTAGAACTTAAATTAGTGCGAATGTTCACATGAAAAGTTGTATCGGACAAACGTGACTTTAAGTTTGGAAATACATTCATTAATAATCTATTGCGCATTAAAATACTTTCAAATTGTGAATTTGAGTGGTGCGTATGTAAATTACGATAATGTGAAAATAACGTACATTTTAGATTTTATGGGGGGAAAATTTTATGTGTGACAAAGCGAAATCCTTTTTACTGATCTTTCATCCCGTAAAAACAAACGTAAGAGCCTCCATCGATAACTTCATCATAATTACTCATCTTGATTACGTAATCAAATACAGTTTAATTTTTCAATAATTTAAGCAGTTGAAGTTTATAGAAATAATATTTTGGTAATTTTAGGTTAAAAATATTATTTGTTTTAAGAGTTAGACAATCAATGTAAGGCGATTTTTTTATTGTAATTATTTTTGTAGGTTCATTATAAATTCGATCTGACAGTTCCTTTCAAACATTTCAGTACGTCGAATTTCGACGGGTTTCAACTCGTTTAAATAATTTTGAAACAGTTATAAGATGATTCCAGCGCTTGAATTAGTGTATGTGTGGAGGAAGAGGAGTAACGTATTCAATCCTCAGCATGAAGCAATTTTTGTCGATTTTAGTATGTATTACTTACTTGCGTGAAATATTGAAAATGAAACCTTTCTGAAATACTATTACCTTTCTTAAACTTTAAGGAGCAATTTAACATACAATAAGAGATATTATTAAATGATTTGTAATACAATAATTGATTGTAATTTATTAATATATTTAAATTACATAGCAAATTTAATTTATGCCTATAATTTTTTAATATTTATAAATTACTTCCATATTTGACTTAGCAGGCAGATTAATGGTATATCGTTTGTAGAATAATCCAGTAACATGTATTTTATCATATGACTCATTCTACTTAAATTTACTGCACGAATTATTTAAATTCAAAGCTCTCAGCAATATTTATTTATTTTAATAAAGTTTTAGATAATAAGAAACAGTTTTACATGTAACAGAAGAAATATTTAATTTTTTTCTGATTATCTATAACCTCTTCTCAGAATTGACTCCTGCACTTGATTTATTCATGGGTGTGAGATGGATGGGGTTGAATTTTTCACCAAATCAATTTCTATACATAAATACCAGCGGCGATACCTGCTGTTCAAACACTGCATCATACTCCTTCGTAGCGCGTTTTCCAAACAGTTAAACGTACTTTGTTGCAGTTTCTAATAATATTTTTGATTAAACAAAGCTAGAGTAAGCGAAGATTTCGCCGAAGAGTTTTTAAAAGAACATGACCTGTTTAATTAGCAGGTACGTCACTGATGTATACGTGTCTATGTAAGAATTAATATACTGTTTTATGTGAATATATGGGCGGATCATGATCTTTGTAACCTCCTTTTTCGACCCGCCCTTGACGCCTCTCGTTTTCTTTAAATTTGTCAAATATTTTGTTAAAAGACCAAAAGTAAATTTCTTGAATTCGATTGTTTCTCAAATTTTATTTTAAGGATTTGTAACTGCTGTTGATATTTTTATATTTAGTTAACTTTGAAAATGCTCTTTTACATCAAATTTACTGTGTTATAATAATTTTATGTTTATTAATGGTAAATAGCATTAGTGCCAATTTCAGTTATTCCCAGCATTTAACTTTTAACATTGACACTTGAGCTTGCGTTTGTTAGAAATATCTAGTTTGCTAAAAATGAACCATTACTACAAAAAACTATTCCTTTAATAAGGCACTTTCGAATTATCAAATTTTAAAAAAGTCCGACTAAGCAGAATACAATTTCAAATTTCATTTAAAAATATTTAACACGTAATTAAGTTAACACTGTAATATCGGTAATTTTATTAACAAATATTTCGCATTCTTTTCTTCCTTTCAATATTTCTTTTTTCTTAAAAAAAAAAAAAAAAAAAAAAAAAAAAAAAAAGATTATTAGTTTTGTTTTAATGCCATTTTTTAAATATAAGATTTCATCATTATTTTTAATTTCTGTAAGGAAATAAATTTAGTATGGATGGATGAATAAAAATAAATGATTATAGGAATAACCGCTACGAATATAAATGTTTTCCACTGACTATAAAAAAAAAATTACTGTTCGTGAGACACACACTAATTTTTATTGCTTTTATACTATATTGAAGTTAGAATCATAGCACAAAGTGTATTAAAAATACCTTCTTAGAAATAAACAGTATCAGCTCAACAGAATATATTGTAGATTTGTATTTTTTGGAACTGCAGCAAACGGTGCATGCATACTAATATTAATTTTTAACACAATTATTCAGTTGGTAAATAAATCATATAGAAATTATTCAAATTATAAACAGGCACCGCAGGTCATAGAATTTTAAAATTTGAACAAAAAAAGAAAAAAAAATCGGAAGGAAATAAATTTTTAAAAACGTAAAAGAATTACAGGCAATGATCTATATAAAGATCTTTTAATACAAAAATCTGCAAAAAATATTTTTATAGCTTAATTTTTTAATAGTTAAAATAATTTAATATAATTTTGTAACGGACTTTAAACAAAAAAAAAAGTAAGTAGATTTGTCAGTTCTGCAAAATATTTATAGGGCAATTCCATCGTAACTGACGTAACATTTTTATCATCAAATTTTGTTTTCAAAACTATGTAGAAAATTTACTAATAAAGCTAAAACAAATTTTTACAATTTAAAATATTTCTTACTAAGGACTTAATACCCAAATACCTGCAGATTATTTCTAAATCTCTCTTTGATCCCAAATATTGCAATTCAAAATTCTGTAACTGACGTAACATAAAATATACAAACATTTTTTCTGCCTTTATTGAAGTGTAAAAATTATCAAAATTATCCCGTTAAAAAAAGGTGATTTAATGTTCTCAACAACACTAAATAATGCCAAATTATAACAGTAATTTGTTTAATTAATTTCTGAATAATACAAAAGAAAAAAAAATGGCATTTACACGTGTAACTGACGTAACTTTTATATATTGTGTAACTGACGTAACATTATGACTTTAAAAAGACAATAATTGTACTTAACTTAGTTTATGATCAGTAATTTGCAATGCCTTTTTATTAGGATTTTATTAAAGAACATAAAAATATCAAGTTTTCCAATCATACTCTTAAATTGAACATATTATAAATTTTATTCCCCCTCAAAAAATGATGATTTTCTGTGGAATCGCCCTATATATAATATATTTATTCGGCAATAAATGTTATATGTAAAAATATTAGAAATTTATTTGTATCTGGTTACGGACTATTGATTTTTTCGTGTCACAGGGTTCATCTTAAACTGATGATGAAGTTTATTCTTGGAAAGGGATGTTGTTTTATTCTTGTTTATTTACAAGTGTTTTTCGATGAATAAATAACTAATACAAATTGGTATAATTAAAAAATAAATGTGAATCTAATTGCTTTTTTAAACAATCTTTAGAGTTTTTGAATTTAAAGTTTGTCTTTATGTGGTTTCAAATATTTAAAAGGGGAATCTCTGTTTAACTTATTTTTCTGTTTAACTTTTTAACCTTTTTAATCGTATTGCGTTTTAGAATAATTATATTTATTAATATGAAGACTGTATTCCCTATCTATTGCGTAATATGTTCCATGAATAAAATTTGGACTATCGTAATTCAAATTCTCGAAATTATGATAATAATAAAAATTGCAACAACGAACATTTAAATTTAAAACTCACACCATATAGATTTTTAAAGGATTATTAAATAAATATAACAGGATATATGTGGTTTCGTTTGTAATTATTTCTTCTATCATGTCAGTCGGACACAGGAAGTGTACTCCTTCCGTCCAACTTTATTAAAAAGGAAATACTCATGAGGGAAGAGGGAAGTTCTTTGAAAAGGTATCTGTCACACTAGCGTCTCGGTGTAGCTCCGCTCCCTATGGAGATCGTAGAGTCTGGATTCAGCTAAGTCCAATCGAAGCTAGATTTGGCGAAGTATTGCTAGTTTGGCGCAGTGTTGCTAGTTTCGCGAAGCATAAATGTTATATCGAAAACAATTTACTAGAAATTTTGAACACAGATAGAACCTGAATAGTAATGATGCTTATTATATATTCCGATTTCGGAAAATTCAACTTGTGGATTCCAAAGGGTTTCGCCTCCCGGAAAAATAACATTTTTGATAATGTGTCTTCTAATTGTCATAAATACTTGCATTTTGTAGGCAGGCACATTCTGAATAGAATCATACTTAAATTTGAAAAATTCTAAAATATATATATATATACCTTTGTTTCAGAATTAAAACAGTCATAGAGACTAGAAATTTTGAATGAACATATAACCTTAACCCCTTCGCGACGGGAGCCTTTAATACTTTGCTACCGGTTTTAAAAAACAGAAATTTGTGCCTATTCAAATAGGGAAAATGCTCGGATTAAATAAGTCAAATTTTACTGGTGAGGATAAACGAGGATCCTTAGGCCTATTTCCGGCACGTATACGTGTCGCTCGTCCCCAAGGGGTTAATAGTGATGCGAAAATACTCCAATTGAAATTTTAATGTGTGGGGTCCAAAGAATGTCCCCCCCTCCTCCCCTGATAAAAAAAAAGTAACACTTTTGTTTATGACCCTTCAAATTTTCTTAGCATATATACTATTAAGGATTTACCTGCATACAAAATTTAAAATACCTTTGATTATTTGAAGTCATACCACCAAAACTTTTTAGGGGAGGAGGGGGGGGGGTAGCTTTAGATTATCTTCTCTTAAAGTTTTCAATAAAATAACACTTAAACAGGATTACTATTCAAAATGTACCTGCCTGCAAAATTCAGGTATCAATGTCAATCTAAAGAATAAAATTGCATTTTTGGGGGGGAGGGGGGTTGATATCAAAGAGCCTAAAATGAACAGGCATGAAAGTGGGAAATAGGAAAAAAGGAGGAAAATCTTTTCGGCCCATATGATGGTACCAAACTTTTAAAATTTAGACACATTTTAACAGTTATTTGTGGGATAAAATGAAATATAATTGTATGTTGTTATTTTCTTTTCATAGCTTAGAAAGCATTAAAAACAAATTTAAACTTTTAAATAAAAAGTGTTGCATAAATAGAAGAAAATATTCTATTCCAAAAAGAACATTATGAAACTTCCTTTTTCTTTTAAAGTCCAAAAAACTTTCACTCTGGAGAGATACTTTAATCAAATTTATTTACACGACTTTAATATGATTATAATATAAGCTCCCCTTTGGTTTGATAGATCTTTTGCACAGCAATTCAGGAAAAAAAAAAAAAACCTCCAAGGATTTTAGTTAGACAAAATGTTTGATTATTAAATTTTCAAGATCCCACCCCCCTCCCCCACCTTATATGCTTCCAATATTTTCTTTGCATTTTTGCATCAATCCAGAAAATGACCAAAATTATTTTTAAAAAGGTGGAATTCCACCTTTAGGAGGAACACTTTCATGCCTGAAAATGGTATCATTTTTGAGAAGTGTTTACTATACCTTAATAGAAGAAATATGCGTTTTTATTGAATTTTTATTTGTAGGTTCACATAATATTTTGAGAAAATTTTAGGAAAGAATTTTTCTAGTGTTTAATAAATGCACAAGAAATTAAAATCCTATCTTCCAACCTACAAAGATCATGCCGCATACAATTGTTTTTGCTGTTTATCTAAAAACATGCTAATTTGCCCTGTTTTAAAAAGATTACCCAATTACGGATGATTAAATTATAGCATTTTAACTATTTTTAACAGGATCAACTGGTTGATAAATAAATAATGAGAATAGAATTGTAGTATAGAAATAGTACAATTGTAGTAATGAAAATTTGTGAGTATGAAATTATCGCTGTATTATCCGCCATCGCCATCTTCGCTCAAAAAAACATCTAACCTAAACAGACTTTTCAATTTTCAACGACAGCGCGAGCGAGCGCTTGTGCTTCGTCTGAAATACTGCAACCTCAAATATAACTAGCGCCAATTCCTCAGCCAAGAGATAGGAGAAAAATCACCATAGGGACCGGAGCTACACCGAGACGCTAGTATCTGTCACTAGTCGCTAATAAGTCCTCGTTCCTTATTATTATTACTATTTCTAGCCGGACTTTACCTGATATGGTTCATAAATGGGAGATTCTCAAAAGGTGGGATCATTAAACGTTAACTATATGTAAATTTTAAAATTTAAGACCAATTTTTTTTATTAGTATAGTATTTTGTCTATAAATATAATATATAAGTATTTTTAATAGTATGTCTACAAAATTATACACAAACATTAAAAGACAGCAACTATTCTGGAAAATTAATTATTAAAGCATTTAATTAGCAGTTGTGTACGTTACAAATTTTGGACATTTTTTTCGCACGTACGTTACAGATTTTGGATGTTGCTCTTAGTATTTAAAAAATTCTTAAGACTAAGAATGTAGTAAATGTGTCCAATAATTGTATGTGTATACATATATATATGTATAATTAACTTTTTGTTATCCAGTAATAATAATAATAAAATCAAATGCTTTGTTACGTACGTTACTTTCCGACATAACAAAATATAGAAAAATTCTTTATAGAAAAGTCCTTCTATCTTCAGAAAAGCAATAAATCAGCCTGCATCTCTTAAAGAAATTATCAAAAAATCATCCGTTTCCTTTATTCATTCGTTGTTTACCCTTAGAACCACCTGGAAAAAAGTTAAAACTCTTTTTCTTGGTGGTACATTGGAGCAATTAACGTTATGAATGTCCGAAATTGGCCTCTTTAGCATAAAATAATAAAATTTTAAGATATTTATACAAAGCTTTTACAATAAATTATGTCATTTTCTGTCTCTGAATAGAATTAAAAACTCAGTGTAAAAAAAAATAAAAAATAAAGTCAATGATAATTAAAGTTATGTTTGAAAGGCTTAAAGTTATGACGTGTGTCCAGTGCCCACCTTTTGAGAATCGCCCAAATATTCGGAGCTTTCACTGAAGTTCGATTCCCAACGATTTCATCTTAACACAAATACTTAAATTAATTATCGTTTCTTTTAAAATGAAAGCTGCCCGAAATACTGTATTGGTGATTCTCAAACTTTATTGTTATGCGAGTCATATTTCCCTCCAAATGTCGACGTTCGATTTTGTTGTTTACTTTGGAAAAAAACATAATCTGAGAAACGGTGCAAAGATTTTTAATTCGGCAGCATTTTGCTGCATACTGGTATGAGCCATGGAGAAACATTAACTATTCTGAGTGTCTGTCCCAGAAAACAAAGAGGATTGTCTGATGCTGCCATCTGGTGGAATGTTCTTGAAACAAGAGAGCAATTCTCTAACATAATTCCCCCCTGCATGTTTTATAAAACTGGGTTATTGTTGACACTTTTAATCAGACCAATCAGGAACAGAAAATAATGATTCAAAGTTTCGCTGTTTTTCTGTGAAAATCTTAATGAAGAGGCTAAGAACTGGCTTCGTTTAATTAATTTATATATTATTTATTTTGTTGAAAAATTTAAATGTTTTTGTTTGAGTAGCAATAGAAAACTTAGAATTTCATATATTAACGGCCATTTACAAAATTTCATTTATTTTTAAGGTTTTAATAGGGGTGTCCCTTACTGGGATGGCTAATTAGTCATTTTCCAGTAATAGACACCTCATGCAAACATTGCTAAAATGCAATTTCAGTAATGTTTATAATGCACAAAATAGTTTGACTTAACTGCAAACTTAAATAATCAAATTTAATTTTTAAATTATACTTACCAAAATGTAATAACACGAAAACTTTTATAAATAACTGCTTTTGAGTTATTTTATGTGATTAATAAAATTTCAATATTTTCTTTCTTTTTTAGGGTTTCGTTCATCTGACGAAACTCTATTCGTCTCGCTCCTCTGTCTGTCCGTCTGTCTGTCTGTCACAGAGCCGTTCTCAGAAACTATACATGTTAGAGACTTGAAATTTTGTGTACTTATAGCTGAACACCTCACATCAAACAACAAATCATAAAATTTTGAAAAAGTCGGTAATTAACCGAATTACTGGCTAATTAAATTCTAAAATTAACCAATCAACCTTTTGAACGCAGGTGCGAACGCACTTTATCGAAATCCTCCTCAGTTTCTCCTAAGGGTTGCCAGTAAATTCAGCGGTTTTTCTGTCAAATCAGCCGATGCAGGGTTACCACGGAGTAATTTAAGCAATAAATGAAGTGGACGTTTAAAAAGCAAAATCGCATCTGCCGAAGTATCGGTCGTACAAACTCGTAACAGGTGTAGAAACACGCGGAAAAAATTCTACTTTATTTTGGTATAAATTTCAAATTTCTGCGCAGGATAAAACGCAAAATATCCACTAAAAATCGATCGATAAAAATTTAATTTCTGCATTTGAAAAGACAATGGAAACAGATTTCCATTCACCGGAACGCAGCTGTCGTCATCTCTCAGACATATCCGCGCGGGAGAAATTTAAGGGGAGGAAAGTCTAATACGAAATTTAAACTTTTTAAATATTAAATTTTTCGATTAAATTTTTTGACATCCGGGCTGGAAATCTCTCGCAGATTTCATACATACCCGGTTCAAAGAGATAGCTTAATTACGAGCTGAGATATTAATTATTTATTTAATTAATCGGTTTCATTTCTCTCTAATGAATAGAATAAAATGGCGGCACGTGCTTTTTTAGCCACGAAATAAATTTAAATTAGGAAATCTATCAATTTGCGCGAGGTTCAGCTCTATCAGACAGGTATACCTTTCGAGGAGAGGCAAAAGCGTGCTTCGCCCGTATCGCATATTTTTTATTTGTTAGGTTTGTGTTAATGGAAAGACGGAGGGGTTAAAAGGAAATACTTTTGATTAAATATCCGGGTTAGTTCGCATTACAGATATTATTATGACGTGCTTCGCCCGCTATCGGATAATTTATGTGCGTGATAGCTTAATTAAAAGCTGAGATATTAATTATTATTTAATTATTCTGTATGCGTAGTGGACAATGAGGTGCGTTTCGGATCCTTTTTAGGCAGATTATTCAATTCCAGCAATGCCAACAACAGATTTCCTTAAGAGTTGAAGAAAATATTGTCTCAGGGGGTAATACATTATTATTTACTTAATCTGTATGTGTAGTGGACAATGAGGTGCGTTTTGGATCTTTTTTAGGCAGATTATTCAATTCCAGCAATGCCAACAACGTATTTCCTTAAGAGTTGAAGAAAATATTGTCTCAGGGGGTAACGCATATTTATTACCATCAAGTTAAACCCAAAAATTATAATACTATCCGTATTACAGCAGCTACTCCTTCACTTTAAAATTTTCCAAAAAATCCCAACTTTGAGGGCCTGCCCGGGAGGGGCGGGAGGGCCGTACCTCCCCATTATACACCTTAAAATTTCGCTCATTCTTTTTACTATCGTTCTATAACAATTTGCTAGTAGTTACGGGGCACCCCTGGGGCTGTGCCCCTACCCTATTGGTTACTCACTCAAAAAGGGCTGATTCTTCAATTCACTTCAATCTTTAACAGCTTATAACTTTGCTTCTATTTGAGCCACAGTGGGGGGATTATCTCCCAGCCTGGCAGCCCTGTTCCAACTTGTATTTTTGCATCTTCTGTTTTTCGGTTTTCCACATAGGACCGAAGATAGGGGGCGGGGGGGGGGGGGTTGAAAGTCATTTTTGGATGTAGCATGTGTCAGAATTAATGCACAATGCACAGATGTCAGAAATAATGTTTAAAATTTTGTTTAGTCATTTTGGGCCAACTTACGCGTCCAAATAATGGTTTTCCTCCAAATTTACTTTCATCCTCCTGCACCGTTCATTACAGATATTAAAAGATTAGCGTTTCTGACCTTTTTAGATGTCCTTTTTTTAGGACTATGATATACTCAGATATATGCTACTTATTAGATATACAAAAGTCAAAATTTTAGTTACCACTATTTCCGAATAGTACTTTCAGCAAATTTCTTAATTTCACGCTGAAGACCGCCACCAACTCGAGTAACATATCCAGTGATAGGTTGTTTAACCGAGTTTCGTTCAGATTCGCTTTTGTTAAGAATAGAGTGAGCTCCCTGGTGGTGGAATGCGGAACTAACAGAATTCTTGGTTAAGAATGCCACCATTACGACTCATGTATCTACGAAAAGGTTGCGTGAAGGAGTTTCCGTCAGATACGCTATTGTTACGAATAGAGTGCGCTCCCTGGTGGAGGAATGCGGAACTAACGTAACTCAATTTTGTTAAAATTAGGAAATATAACAAGTCGATCTGTTTGAAACTTTAAGATATTTTATAACACATAAAATAAATTTTATAAAAAGGACCGCGTGAAATTTCAGGCATGTGGGGGTGGGGGGGGAGACGAAATGCCAGTTTTTGCAGTGCGTGCGTAGCACGCCTGCCATACAGTGCCGTAGGCAGCGGGGACATGGTTCGAGGTTCTTTCGAGCGATATTGCCATTTCACAAGATTTTGCAGTGCGTGTGCAGCACGCCTGCTATACTGTGCCGTAGCCAGCGGGGACCCGTTAGGAGGTTCGTTCGAGCGAGATTGCCTTTTTTACAAGATTTTGCAGGTGTGCGCAGCACGCCTGCTATACGGTGCCGTAGCCAGCGGTGACCCGGTTCGACTTTCGTTCGAGGGCGATAGGCTTTTTAAAAAGAGTTTGCAGTGCGTGCGCAGCACGCCTGCTATAAGGTACCGTAGGCAGCGAGGACCAGGTTCAACTTTCGTTATAGCGAAAGGCTTTTTTAAAAGAGTTTGCTGTGCGTGCGCAGCACGCCTGCTATACGGTGCCGAAGGCAAAGGGGACCCGGTTTGACTTTCGTTCGAGCGTGATACGTTTTTTTAAGAGTTTGGAGTGCGTGCGCAGCACGCCTGCTATACTGTGCCGTAGGCAGCGGGGTTCGTTCGCTTCGAGATTTTATAAAAAAGGAGTGGTTCATGAAAAGGAGGGGCCTGCTAGCGAGCGAAGCCAGCTAGTCTTATATTATTTACCCCTCTGGCCTCTAACTTGTGTATTTTAAGGGATTTTTCTAACCTCCGCCCTTTTAACCCGGGTAGAAATTTTCCAACTTTCCGACACCCCTTCTTTTCCGACACCCCTTTGACCATTCTTTCATATTATGCACCATAGCCTTACATATTTTAGTTCCATTTTTTCCGACAGGTGCGCCTACCTATCTCGGTTGCTATGGGCCCAATCGACTAATATATCTACGGATAGTATGTAAAACGGATTTTCGTTCGGATACAGGTTTGTTTAGAATCAAGTGCGCCCCCTGGTTGAGAAATGTGGAACTAACAGATTTTTCAAAAGGATAAATTGTTTTGAAAGGAACATTATACGAAACCCTCTGTGCGATCTGTGATCACACTTACCCACTTGTTTTATGTATATGTACCTTGCATATTTTATAATCTGGCAATCAAACCAGCCAGGATGCAGAAATTATTGTTTAAGAGCACAGTCAAAGAGGGGCTCATAGGGATTAATCCCTCTCCATTTAAATAAAAACAATTAAGTTACAGAAGCTATTAAAAATCTATTTTCTGTCTTAAATGTTTCCTTATTCACCTCTGACAAAAAAAAAAAAAAAAAAAATGTAATATTAATGAAAGTTATAGGTAATATTCATGAAACTAGTAAATCTGCAGATCAGTAGCCTCAAACATCAGTTCTACACTAGATTAATTTTAACACAATTATTGTAATTGGTATACAAATCATATTAGATGTAAATTTCCAACTGGGCGAAAAATGTCCGGACCAGGATTCGAACCCGGGATCTCCTGGCTGAAGCCGCCAGTGCTCTGCCATCTGAGCTATCCCGGACGATTCTGGTCGAACTTTTTTTCACCCAGCTAACCTTGATGATTTCAGCATCTGGTCTGAAACCTGGTTCAGCTCAACAGAATAAATCTCAGGTAATGGAACTCCAGAAAACGCTGGATACGAAATTACACTAGATTAATTTTAACACAATTATTGTAATTGGTATACAAATCATATTAGATGTAAATTTCAAACTGGGCGAAAAATGTCCGGACCAGGATTCGAACCCGGGATCTCCTGGCTGATCTCCTGACCAGAATCGTCCGGGATAGCTCAGATGGCAGAGCACTGGCGGCTTCAGCCAGGAGATCCCGGGTTCGAATCCTGGTCCGGACATTTTTCGCCCAGTTGGAAATTTACATCTAATCAGTTCTACAGTTTCATTTTGATATCATTTTATTTGGTATTTAAAATATTCAACTCACAATATCATTTCTTTCATATTTGTATTATTAACTGTTATAAATAATATTATCAAGTAGTCTCTGGAAGATTAATTGTTAAAAATAGTCAGACAAAACTAAACGCTATTCCAAAACTTTTTTTTTAAATTGTACCTTTTAAATCCCCCATTGTTTCAATAATTTGATAGCTGTAATTGCCTGAATTTAGTATTTTAAACTATCCATCTAAAATAATTAAAACATCGATTTTCTGATAATTACAATAATTGATGCAAACAGTAAATGATTATCACAAATATTTTATTATTAATATTCTTATAATAATATATTATAAATTATTAATTACTGATATCCTAGTTATTAAATTTATTTAAAAATAAGTATTTTGTTTCATTGGTATGTATTCGTTAAATTCTGGTTCTAAATACAGTCATAAAAACAATTATATTTATTACTTTTTATGGAGTGTCCATTACTGGAACAGAAGGGTGTCTATTACTGGGCCAGAGAGTGTCCATTACTGGACTTTTGGACGTTTTTATATATTTCTGTTATTTAAAATTAAATTTCGATTCATATTGGGAAATGAGACTATAAGAACGGTTAAATATTGTTGACATGTTAATACAATATTGAAAAACTAGAATATAATAATTATAACTATTAATAAAAAAATAATTTTATATGAAAATCCTTAAGGGTGTCTGTCCATTACTGGCAAATCTACCCTACCTAGGGTTCGTTGTACTGATATAAAAATATACTCAATTTTCAAATTACAAACAAATTACTGATTTATAATAAGTATAATAAATAAAAATACATCATAATCCATAGAAGTAATAAAAAAAGAAAACACATAATGAATATCCACTTATTTATATTACCTTCAATTTTTGTCCCCTTGACAAAAATGTTATTCCTGTACAATGGACACAGTGTTGATTTCAGGGGGTGGCCCGGGGGAGACATTACTCCCCGGAGCAATGATATGTCCCAACTAGTAATATCAGATTTTTTTTTTTTTTTTTCAATCTCTGAATGTCTGTCGATAGATTTTTTTCCCTAAGTTTTGGAATAAAAAAATTCACTAAAAGCAATATGCGATCTTTGCTGCTGCCATCTATTCCAAATCGTAGGAACATCAAAATTATAGTATAACATAAATCAGTTATTTAATCTTTGTATTGGTTGTTTCTTTTTTGCCTTTAACATCCCTCAAAATTAACACTACATAATGAAATAGTGTAAAAAAGAATTATTTTAGCCTTTTAAAAAATGATATTATTGATGCCTTTATAAAAAGCTGTTTAGAAAAGTGAATTTATTAATGAAAGATAGATATTCAGAAAAAAAAAGTTTTTTATGACTAAAATTAAGAAAAAATTTAGAAAATGACTTGTTCCTACTATATTTTAAATAATAAACGGAGCAGATAAAAAGAAATCAGCGTTAGAAATTATTCTGTACCGTAATCTTTGAAGTTTATTATTATTCCTAAAGTAGTAACATTAATTTGATGCTGCCATCTATGATCAACATACTTTAATAAAACTGATTATTTTCTCTATGGTACGGTTGGTTGATTTTTTGACGGCCGAATATCTGCTCGAGGGATATAGGCCCTAGGGGGAGTGCCCTAAGTGGGGGCCTTTCTAAGGGAACCTAACCCGTATTTACGCATGGAAAATCCAAGGCTTCGATGAAAACCACGAAAACTCCGAAACGGTTAGGCCGACGGGCGCAAATGGGTTCGAACCCAGCACCTCCCGTCTACTAGCTACGAGAGCAGAACCTCTCAGCCACTGATGGGGCCTCCATGGTAAGGGTCTTCAATCCTTTTGTCTGAAATCGTTTGCTTCCAAAAATTCCGAAAGTATTTTTCGCCTTATTTAATCGCAAATTTTGTATAATTACATAAATCTGTTTTTTCTACTCTAATTGATGGTAGCTTGATCGTTCGCGGATATTAGCTTAAAGAATTCTACACTATGGAATTTTTTTTAAGGTGCAAAATGAGATTTTTCTACAGCTACACTTTTGATGAAAAAGAAAAAAAATGTTGTAGGTGTACTAAATAAAACGAAAAAGGCGGTTGAAATACAGAATTTTAGTAATACAAAATTCGAATGCAGACTTTTTCGTAATACTAATTAATTCGAGTAGAAATCTAATAAAAACTTTTAGGAATACTATATTCGAAATGAAATCTGCCGAAGTATACAAGACGTGTTAAACCTTTTAGGTAGCTTTCATTAAAAAAAGCTACCTATTGCAGCCGTTCGGAGGAAAGCGATTTCAAAAAATTTTGGTATATTTTCATCGATCATGACCCCCAGACCCCGAAACCACCCTCCGTTCAAAAGTTGATATATATATATATATATATATATATCCATATATATATATATATATATATCTGATCTTTGTCATACTGTAACTCTCGTATTTATGAACCGATTTGGATGAAACTCGGTGTGTACATAGTACATACCAATGTCTCGACCGAGTTCGTTGACCAGCTTCATCCGCCATCTTGTTTCAAAATGGCGGCCATTTAAAATTTTTTTAAAAATTTAAAATTTGAAATGTGGTACCAAAAAATTAAAAATTGAAAATTATTTTTTTCTTATGTATTTGACCTTGGTACAAAGATTACAGAGCAGTTTTTGTTTTGTCTATATCTTAAAAAATGGCTGAGTTATAGAACTTTCAATTTCTAGCGTGGCTGACATTTTGAAACGACCTGATATTTGTCACGCGATAACAGGCGTATTTATGAACCGATTTAGATGAAACTCGGTGTGTACATAGTACATACCAAAGTCTCCACCGAGTTCGTTGGCCAGCTTCATCCGCCATTTTGTTTCAAAATGGTGGCCATTTACATTTTTAAAAAAATTTAAAATTTGAAATGTGATGCCAAAAAATTGAAAATTGAAAAATATTTTTGTCTTATGTGTTTGACCTTGATACAAAGATTTCGGAGCAGTTTTTGTTTCGTTTATATCTTAAAAAATGTCTGAATTATAGCACTTTGAATTTCTAACGTGGCTGACATTTTCAAACGTCCCGATTTTTGTCACGCGATAACAGGCGCATTTATGAACCGATTTGGATGTAACTTGGTGTGTACATAGTGTATACCGATGTCTCGACCGAGTTCGTAGGCAACCTTCATTCGCCATTTTGATTCAAAAGGGAACATTTAAAAAAAAATTATTTAAAATTTAAAATGAGGTATGAAAAAATTGGTAAATGTAAAAGGTTTTTTTATGTGTTTGACCTTGATTCAAAGATTTCAGGGCAGTTTTTTTCGTCTACATCTTAAAAAAAGGTCGAGTTATAGCACTTTGAAATTTCTAGCATGGCTGACATTTTGAAACGATCTGATATTTGTCACGCAATAACACACGTATTTATTAACCTATTTGGATGTAAGAAGGCATTTGGATAGTATATAGCAATGTCTCGGCTAAGTTCACTGGCGAGCTTCATCCGCCATCTTGAATCAAAATGGCGGCCATTAAATTAAAAAAAAATTATATTTAAAGTGAAGTACAAAAAATTTAGAAATTGAAAAAGGTTTCTTTCTTAAGTATCTGACTTTGATATAAGGATTCCGGAGCATTTTTTGTTTTGTCTTTATCTAAAAAAAGGGCTCAGATACAGCAGTTTGAATTTCATTATGTGGGTGACATTTTGAAAAATCTGATTTTTGCCTGCGACAGCACTCATATATATCAACCGATTCCGATGTGAGAGAGCGTGCGCACAGGAATTACTAAGGTCTCGACCAAGTTCGCTGGTTAGCCTCATCCACCATGTTGTCTTAAAATGGCAGGCAGTTCACATATCGCCGAATTTGGAAATCAAATATAACTTTAAATAAAATCAACTTGGATAAAGCTGACTAATTTCGCGAAATTCTCATTCATAAGGATTTAGTATTGATAAAAATTAGTATTGAATCTTCTACATTCGGTTTCCACTAAATTGAGCTTCGTGTGTTTGAATAACATAAGCTAGCTTTTTAAAAATAAGGAATTTGAAAGCTACCTCTTCCTCCCGGCACTGGCCGGAAGGACTTTTTCACAGGTAGAATTTTGCAAATGTATTTTACTACACTAATTGATGGTAGCTTGATCGTTCGCGGATATTAGCTTAAAGAATTCTACACTATGGAATTTTTTTTAAGGTGCAAAATGAGATTCTTCTACAGCTACACTTTTGATCAAAAAAATGTAGTAGGTATACTAAATAAAACGAAAAAAGCGGTTGAAATACAGAATTTTAGTAATACAAAATTCGAATGCAGACTTTTTCGTAATACTAATTAATTCGAGTAGAAATCTAATAAAAACTTTTAGGAATACTATATTCGAAATGAAATCTGCCGAAGTATACAAGACGTGTTAAACATTTTTCACGGGTAGAATTTTGCAAATGTATTTTTCTACACTAATTGATGGTAGCTTGATCGTTCGCGGATATTAGCTTAAAGAATTCTACACTATGGAATTTTATTTTTGAGGTGCAAAATGAGATTCTTCTACAGCTACACTTTTGATTAAAAAAATGTAATAGGTATACTAAATAAAACGAGAAAAGCGGTTGAAATACAGAATTTTAGCAATACAAAATTCGAATGCAAATTTTTTCGTAATACTAACTGATTCGAGTGGAAATCGAATAAAGACTTTTAGGGATACTATATTCGAAATGAAATCTGCCGTAATATACATGACGTGTTAAACATTTTTCACAGGTAGAATTTTCCAAATGTATTTTTCTACACTAAATGATGGTATCTTGATCGTTCGCGGACATTAGCTTAAAGAATTCTACACTATGGAATTTTATTTTTGAGGTGCAAAATGAGATTCTTCTACAGCTACACTTTTGATTAAAAAGAAAAAAAATGTTGTAGGTATACTGAATAAAACGAAAAAAGCGGTTGAAATACAGAATTTTAGTAATACAAAATTCGAATGCAGACTTTTTCGTAATACTAATTAATTCGAGTGGAAATCGAATAAGAACTTTTATGAAGTCAATAACCACGCTACAACCATCAGCACCTCAAGCCGTTTTGAAACTTATTTCTTGCAAATGCAAGGAGAACCTACCAAAAATACTGTGGATGCAAAAAAGCAGGCCTGGAGTGCTCCAATATGTGTGTGAACTACAAAAGCAGTTGCAATAACATGCCTCTTACTAAAATCGAGGAAGACGAGGATGATCCGGAATTCACTGAAGTACTTGAAGGTAATGCATAAATAATTCTATTTCACCTTTACTTTGTCACTAACTTTTTAATTTTCGTGATCAAAATATTTATCTTAATACAGCGGTTTAACTACTCAATTTTCAAACAATTAGAAATAAAACATAAATTATTTTTTTAAACGGTGGTTCGTAATATATTGGGCTAATATGTTTCCTAAATTGAGGTCCAAAAGTAACTTATTCATGACTTGAGATGTAAAAGAGGGGTAGCAAAAGAAAGATGTAAAAATCATGTTATGATAAAATGTTGCATGAATCATTACTTACTTAATTAATTACAATTATTTCCACCGTTTTTAAAAATACTATGTGCACCAGAGCTTCTCAGGAGCCTAGCTTCGACCCTTGGATGCTTGCAGCCTTCGCCTTCGGCTGGGGCAGCAATCTTCTTCCTCGGGACGAAAACGGCTCTTTCGCGCCCATGAGCTTAAATAAATATTATATTTACTTATTATTATTATTATTATTATTATTATTGGTGTAGAAGAATGGGAAAGCATGCCTGCAATCATGCAAACTTTGGCCAAGAGGGTTCGGTTTGACTAATGAGTGTCATTTCAAGTCAATAATCCTTTAATAATAAGTGATGTATAGAAAAAATACTTACCTACTTATTTTATTATACTGTATAACATTAAACACTAACCAATCATTAATCACTTTTTATCTTTTTGTTGTATCTGTAAAACCTAACGTTAACATTTCACATATTTGTGCAGACGTCTAATGATGCATTTTGTATGTTTTCAATAAAGAGACAATTGACTACTTTGTGCATTCATTATTGTTTTTCTCATAACTATTCAGGGTCCCCCCCCCCCCCCAAAAAAAAAAATCACTTGCATATACATTGTAGAGAATTGTATCAATTTCGGAAATAAAGTCTTGTTTCTTTGAAGATGACGTTAATTTTTCTGTCAAATGTATACATTTTTTTGGTGAGACCTTATCTTCTGCCAGGTCATCGTCCTCGTTCCTCTGAGTTGTTACCAGTGTTATCGAGGGCTCAATTTGGCACAGCGTCAGCGATATTGCTGTCAGCTAATACATCGTTTTATATCTTGGTTTTTAATTCGAAAATAATTGCTATTTTTACTTTTCCTGTAAGTTGAAGTGAAAAAAAAGAGAGGGGGGAGATGACTTTGATGCCGGATTTTTTAAGTTGCCGATCTCTGAATGCCGAATTTTCGAGGTCGTATTGCATAACTACTTCATAATAATATATAACATAATAATAAGTGAGTACGCTAGCAAGTGTTTCCAGTGAAATGATTACTTTTAGTCTTATGATCGGAATGGGTGTAAAAGAATATCTTTTTACACCCATAATCATAAATTACTGGTTTTCGCCGATTTTTCAACGCTTCTACGGAAGCCATATATCGTACAAAAAATGATAAGAACATGAATTGTAGGTAATTTTCTCGTCTGTATTTTAGTATAGAGGGTCACCTTTTTCGTAAAAAGCTTACTTTGCAAGTTATAAGCCAAAAACCAAAAAAAATCTGCGATTTTAGTGGTTTTTTTCACGATCTTTCATATTTGCCGAGAGAAATTTTGTTGGATAACTTCAGATTCGTGTTCAGCACACCCGAAAACATAAAGTAAGACACTAAAAACAATTACACCAGAATTTTCCACTTCAAACTCTAATTTGACTGGACTACTGGCCGTTAGGGAAGTGGTATTTAAGAATGCAGTTGTATTCTGTTTATAAGATTATACTCTTTTTTTTTTCTTTTCCTTTCTTTTTTTTTTTAAGTAATTAGCGTGTAGAAATAACGCTATAGTTGGAAGAAACAAAAATTATAAAAAAAAAAAAAATGAGATTGCAAAGAATGCAAAATTGAATGAGTACCTGGAATTAAGTTTAAACAGGACTTGAAAAACATTTTTGTGAAATCATTGCACAAAATATTAGGTGTAATTACTTCGATTTAAAAGCATATTATAGACCTGAAAAAATATACTCACAATTAATGATTAGTATGTGTGTGTATGCAACACTAAAATATATCATTTAAAAAAAGAAAAACTCTTATCATAGATTTTACTTCAGATAAAGCTTAAAGATTTTGAAAAAGATAAAATGTTTTAAATATTTTAAACCTTGTTCGCTGTGAAGGGCAAAGGCGGAAGCGAAAATCTCATTAAAGGTTTTGAGGGGTGGGATAAATCATTATCTCTTTTGAAGAAATACAGTCATTCAGGGTAACTTTGAACCATGGGGTGTAACTTTGCACCACCTCTTAATTTTCAATATTTTTCACTCCAAAAGACTAAATAAACTCCAGAACTGTGCTCTGTTGGCAAAGTTCTAAACTGGGATTTCTACTCTTTATTCTAGAAAATAAATTAGCAACATTATACGCAATTAAATGCATCATCTAACTATTTTTGTGAAGTACTGTTTTCAAGGTAATTTTGAATGCTGTTTTAAAGTTCTTGTAATCCAATTAAATTTTCATAGTAAGTAACAATATACTCATTTATCAGACATATTATTGCCTAAATCTTGTAAATATGATAATATTTTGTGATTATTTATTTATTAATAGTTAATAAAATGTAAAATTAGAAGGCATTAACATTTTACCACATTTTCAGGCTCAAAGTTATACTGATGTTTATAATTTACTAATTATAGATGCTACTGTCAAAAATTTCACATATGTGAACGTATATTTTATATAAATGCCGAAAATGAACATTAAATATAACATGTAAATATTTTCACAAATATGTGTAAAATAAATACAATTCATTTAAAGGCGTTTTTCGGGGCGGAGCTACTCAAATTTGACATTTCATACATTCGGCATTTTTTATTCTTGTTTGAGTAATATTAGCACTAGTATGTTTTACTGTAACTATGGATATATTATAGAGATAAAACATTGAAAATTGTTTTCTACTGCATTTTTATGTTTTATATGAACAATAAACAGGTTTTTTTAAATTTCTAAATGTTCATGGTTCTCTTCTTCCACTGTTCTTATGCCTGATATTTGTTGTAATATCATAAATTATACAAATCTTGTGATTTTGGGAAATGTAAATTCGGTGTCTTTACATATCTGAAAACAATTTTTGGGACTCAAAGTTGTTCTAACTATAATACTTTTTTTATAATGAATTATTTTAGATAATATTTATCAAATGGTGCAAAGTTACTCTAAATGGCTGGGTAACTTTGAACCAGGATAAAAATTCATTTTTTATAGCTTTTATCATTATTATTCCTTAATTTTTGATAGTCATACAATAATTTAGGATCATTTCTTCACTTTTATGCCCCTAGTTGCAACAATAGTCTTAAAATAAGAGTGTGGCATAAGAAAATAGAGAAAATGCGGATCAAAGTTACCCTGAATGACTTTACAGAAAACAAAGCAAAAGTACAGAGTTAACATTAAAATTTTATTATATTTACACCACTAAAATTATCGGATTATATGGTATATATTTTTAAAGTACTTTTTCTGGTTATCTGCGTCATAATTCTTATCCTATATTCCAAGAACAAGTGAGCGCCTCTATCGGCAAGTTCTCCTCGTTGTATTTATAAATCATAAATGGTGTCATTATTTGGATAGATGTTTCCATTTAGGACCCGTTATAACATCGACATGTTTACCAACGCAAGAACTGCAATTGAGTGAGAAAATGAAATAGTGCCTCCTAGGGATGGGCATTACCACCCATTTTGAGGAGTCGACTGTGAGCCGACTCATTTGATTGATGAATCGAAATACTGACTCGACTCACTTGCGAAAGTAAGATTGGTTGGTAGTAAAGATGACGCAATTCTACTTTTTGTATCAAATTTATCGCGCAGGAGAAAATATTTGAGCATAAGCTTGAATTACTTTGGTTTTGATTTTATATAGAAGAAGTCTTTTGTATTAAACTTTGTTGGATGGTAACTGGAAACAGCCGATGTTGATATCCGATACTGAGTCGAAGAATCAAAAATCCACTTTTCAACTCTCGACTCTCCAAGTCCGACACTGTGTTAAACTCGTCCAACCACTCTTTGAGTGAGTCGACTTCGACTCCGAATCCCAAACTGAGTGGAAATTAAAGTTCGATTCTTTTGAGTCGAGGCAATCCACTATCGAGGAGTCGACAGTTCGACTCTCTTGGAAGGAGTCGAGATTTTGAGTCGACTCTTTGACTCTTCGGCCAACTCTAGTGCCTCCCTTATCCCCGCTGTATACTGCTTAAATCTGAGGCCGGGAGTTAAGGCTCCGCTGCAGAGAAATTTATTTTCGTCTTTCAGAAAAAGCACGTCTTGTAGAAGTTTCTTGAGGCGACAACAATGTACCAATGATTGACAGAAAATCCTCCAATTGAAATAGAGGGCGATTTCAATAGGATCAGATCAACCCTCCGTATGGTCAGATATCAGTTTAGGGCAGTGGTTATCTTTCCTTTTGAATGTAGCGCGAAAAATCTCCCTTCTCTGTGAGGTCATCTCTTGACCTCAGAATGAAAGGGGAGATTAATTTCAGGTGTGTTTCGAAAAGCGGTAATTCTATTTCATTTTGTTCAAAAAGAAAGGAAAAAATAGTGTATAATATATGCCCAAATAGTAAGAAGAAAATTTCCATCAATCAGCCACTTAAATTTTAATATTTGGCTAATATGCATATATTTTAGAATAGATGGGACGCCATTGTTATTTAATTTTTAAACAATATAAAGAAATTCACTATGTTTTCACTATGTTCGAGTTTTGTGTTCGAATGCAATTTTCCAGATGAAACAAAATAAACATTTTCGGAGATAAAGTTTTAATCACCTTACGAGGATCTCGTGAAACATTCTCCAATCATCAATTAACGGTAGTTATTTATGTTAATTAATTAATAATTAAAAATATTGAATTTAATAACTAATATAATTATTAATTTAGATTTAATATTTAGTGTGTTATCGCAGTTACTATTTTGATATACATACATGCATGAGCAAGATACCAAATTTAAAGTAGAGACACATTTCATCCCAATTCAGATACGCATCGTTGACACGTATGAATCGTAAAATTTAATTAGTAATAAAAAAATAATAATAATGAATAAAATGCAAATAGTTTAGAGATAAAATATTTCAAAGGGATAAAAATAAAATAAAAATGCTGAATATGCCATTAAAAAAAAAGAAAATGAAAAGAAAAAAGCTACAAAGCGAAAATATACTATTATGTTTCAATTAAACAAAAATGGAATATCAAACGGATTTTCTAAAGGTTGAACTATGAAAATAAACAATTTATTCATACGATTTCTTGTTCCAAAAGGTAGATTTCCAGATACCGTATTTTATGGAAGAAACGCCGCACTCCTCAAATCGGCCTGAATAAACTTAAAAATATCGTAATCGTCGCACCCGTTGTAAAAGCCGCATCTGTCGGAACGCTACTTTTGTGGACAGCGTCACATTGACCTAACTTTAATCAAAGTTTGCTGAGCAGTGTAGGATGCCTCGTTTTTAATATCTTAAGATGTCTGAAGTTTTATTTAAAATATTTAAATCCGATTTTAAATATTTTTATGAATTTTTAAATTAAGGAAACTCAGTTGGTATTTTTTAAAAAATCGTAAACGCCGCACTTCGAAAAAAATTAACTTTTAAACTCGTAAACGCCGCGGCGTTTCTTCCATAAAATATGGTAGTTAGGCTAAGTTATTATAAATTTTATCTTTTCTGATAGAATGCAGTTTGGTTATGATAAACGAGTGTTATCCTGATATACGCTTTCGGTCATTGAAGTATTTAAACAGTTATCAAAGAAACATGCCTTACTTCTGCAATAGAAATATTGAAGACGTGATATTCCGATCTCTCTCGCTATCTCTCTCTCTCTCTCTCTCTCTCTATGCATACATATATATATATGAGATCTGCACGGGACGGGCCCAGTCCGGCCCGGGCCTCGGACTTATTTTCATTCACGGCACTCGGGCCTAGTCGCTACTTTTTTGGGGCCGAGCTCTGCCCGTACTTTTTTCCTGGAGGTTCGAGCTGAGTCGGGCATTAGATATTTTTTCTGTACCGAGTCGTGACTGGTTTCATTCTTCCTAGTCTTCACGGGTCAAAAACTTCAGTCCCGGTTTTGACCCAGCCAATGTGAAAATCATTGTCTCGGCGTTGCCTGGTCCGTTCAAAAATACGTAAAATTTGGTCAGGCCGAAAAAATTTTGCCAAAAAATGCATGCATTTTAAAATCGCCATTATTCTATTATTTAATATTAAAATTTATTCTTTTTAAAGAATATTAGATTTCTAGACTTATTAAAATATAGCTAAATTAAAATATAGTAAAACGTGTGAAAAAAGAACCTGCCTATGACGGATTATTATGCTAATATTAATGATAACTGAAACATTTACATACAACAAATAGAGATTCATTAAAAAAAAATATCGCAGCCTATGGCACTTCTGTAAAAATGAACATTTTAAACATGAAAAAAAAAAGCTAAGTATTTTTGGTCAGAACTCTTCGTAAGAGACAATTTTTAACCAATTCGATGTAAAAATCAATGTTTTGTAGAAATTCACTCGGGCAGGGCTCAGGTGCAAGATTTTAACATTTTTCCGGGTCGACGGAACTTTTAAATTTTATACCGGGCCGGGCCCGGTCCTGAAAATTTCAGTCCGAGCAGACCTTTATTATATATACATATATCATCATCAACCGTTTTCAATCTACTGCTGAATATAGGTCTCGCCGAAATTTGTCAATTATTTCCTGCTAGTGCGATAGAAATCGCAGTAATTTCTGTAAGAGACAAAATCTAGTAGAAAAGATAGAGGCCTGCACCGGTTAGGACTAATTTTCATTCACGAAACTTGAGCCGGGCCAAACTTATTTTTTCCGGGCTGATCGGGACTGTACTTCTTTCTTCCTTTCTTTAGAAGTCCGCACTTGCCGATATTTCAAATCCCGGTATAGAAGCTAACAGTTCACTGTAAAAAAAAGGGGGGGGGACTGAAAAACGGGGATTCTACTGGCAATCTAGACGCCAGTACTATTTCCGTTTTTTTACGGAAATTTTTCCCCATAATTTACAGAAAATTTCCCGTTTTTAACCAGAAAAACGGAATTTTTTCTGTAATTTATAGGGAAAAATTTCCGTAAAAATACGGAAATAGTACTGGCGTCTAGATTGCCCGTAGAATCTCCGTTTTTTTACAGTGTTCGGCCCGTATCAATCCAACTGAGCTCGTATGAAGACTATCATTAGTCCGGCCCTGCTCGGCTCATGCAGAACTCTAAATTATTCACCTCGAGCCCACGATGGAATGATATTTTATTTATTTAATTTTGTAAAAAAAATATAGTGATGTTTCTTTTAACTGACTTCTTTTAACGAAATCTTTAGACATTTATTTTGGCTTAATCACAGAATATATATTCTAATTTTTAGGTAGCTTTCATTACAAAAAGCTACCTAATTGCAGCTGTCCGGAGGAAGGAGGCATTGTCTGGATAATTTTTACGCAAATGTTGATTTAATAAAAATATTTAAAGAAAAATGGAAAGGTACATTGTAATAATTAGTTTCAAAGTTTATGTTGGTTGTGATGAATAAGCATTTCTTAATAATGCGTAAAACCATTTTAAATCATATTAACTTACTTCTATGTATTTATAATAGATTAATTACGATAATAATTTATAATTATTATATTTATATTATTAATATTGTTTACTTGGTGTAATTATTTTGAATTGTCAGAATTCGCTTTTTACTATAACCCATTAATATGGCGGGGGTTTTGCTGCGTCATTAGGTAAGCATGATTACAAATCAATATGGTATTTTAAAATATTGTATGATTCTATTGCTGAGTAAGTTTTTAAATCACATGTTCCATTTTTATTTCTATTGTGCATGACATTATTCTGTCCGGGTCTTACATATGGATTAATTATATATTTATTTCATTTTTTAAATGAAAGATAGTAAGGTCATTTCAAAGGTTCCTGAAAGTGGAACGAAGCTCTATAGACTAACAATACTAGAATTAAATGTTTTTAATATTTCCTACATACATATATGTTAGAAGTCTTAATATTTGTTTTATTTTTTCGGTAGATGTTTAAAACAATATCCAGCATCTTAAAAAATAGATTTTGAAAATTAAAAATCTATATATTTATATATTTTAAGTATGGATCTAACACAACTCGTAAGAAAATTATTACTTGTTCGACTCGTGAATACCTCTAAATATTTCCAGCCGAGTTGAGCTAGCATTTTATTTATCTGTTTTTATAAAAATTACAGTGATATTGTACCTCTTTTAAGAAAACTTTTATAAATTTACTTTAGTTTAAATTACAGAGATTTATTTTTAAACATCTACTTTTTTTTTCTTTGTGGTGTACTTTTCTTTCTTTCTTTTTAAAATAAAGGCTTCTTTTAGTATGTTTTTCCTTGCTCCTAAGCTACTTTTTTTTCTTTTCTTAATACTTGAATCTTCATTTTAATGTAATTTTCTAAGTATTTTCTTTTAATTATTGTATGTATGTAATTGTCTAAGTTTAGTCATTAGTATTGCTGTTATTCTGTATTCTATGTATTTAGAGAATAATCGGAAAATAAAATCTATTGTTAAGTGTGCTTTTTTAATAATTCCAATTGTAGGATAATATTGCTTCAGAAATATCGGTAAGTTTTGTAGAAATTCAGTCGCGGCTGGCCGGGCTTGGAAGTTTGGGCTCAAGCAGACGCTTAGAATACGCGAACCTGTTGTCCATGTATTATGTAAATTACTTATGCATATTTATTATTAATACATAATTATTAATTTTAACCATATTAACATTTTAATATTAAATGCCTAGTGGTAAGGTCCATTAGTTAACCCTTTGAGGGGCAAGCAATTGCGTTTGTATAATGCCGACTTCCCACCGGAAACTTGTAAAAATTTTATTTCAAAATAAAGAAAAGCAATTTTTTAAATCTTTTCACCCAAATTTATAAAAGCAAAACTTAATAAAAAGTTTCTGGTGCAAATCTTAATTAAACTTAGGTGGGATATAATATATCCCACCTAAAAGTTAGAAGTATTGTGTTTATTTTTATAATACCAAAATTTTATCAATCGCGAGCACCTTAAAAAAATACATTTTGACAATTAATAATAGATATATTTGACAATTAATAATAGATATATCTTTTCTACTGCTACTGGGCATTGCATTACACAAATATATCATTAAAAGTTATTATCTAAGCTTTGAAAGCCGATGGTACATAGAGTAGGCCGCCCTTGTCATTATGTATGTCCAAACGGTTCGTGTCTTCAAGGGTTAATATCTCGGCTAATTACCGAAGATTTTTTTTTCAAAAATCATCACCAAGAATGCATTTATACTTCTGCTACGATAAGTACTTCCAGCGCTCCTCAAAACCTTTGCTGAATGCCTGTAAATCGTGTGTGTAATGGAAAAATGCGCTTTTCTCAAAAACTATATGACCAAGGGTAATCGCTATAGTTTTCCTGCAAGGTTTAAATTAACGTCTACTACCTCTAATTTTTTCATAATTTTAGTTTCAGTAGATTCGGAAATAGAGGTGGTGGTGGTGGTGGGGTGGGGGGGGGGTATATTTTTGCACATCATTTTCGACGATGTCTCTGAAAATATAATAGGTAAAATTAAAAGAAATGTATTTTTGAGTTCAGCGTTACGAATGCTTTCACACGATATACAAAGAAAACATTTTTTTCAAGTAACTTAATTTGCCCATCTACATTTTTCTCAAATACATTTGTGAGTGTTTAATAATTTGTAAATATGTGGGTCAATACTCTTTATTAGTTCCTTCTTTATTACAATAGATCATTTCGTGCATTTTATTTTACAGGAAGATCCCAAATATTATTCTTGCTCTTTGATTTTTTGTTGGCCCTCTAATTAACCTCCTTATGGAATCGGTGTTGATAAATATGAAGTCAAACATATTCTTTATAATTCTGAAGTTCCAGAAGAATCCGACAAATATATTTTTAAATATTTTACAAAATGTCTAAAATTGAAAGTGTCCGGTGATTGGTGACCATTTAGTGTATGAAGTCGTGTACCTGGAAGCTCGATTTCGAATATTAGATTTTCCATTTATTTTTTATGCGATTTTAGCTCTCTCTCTCCTTTTTTTAACGTTTTTAAGCGATTTTTCTACGAATAAAAAAAAAGGTTTCAGTATTTTAGTCCCAATATAATAAATTTAGTCATCGTTTCAATAAATTTTATTCAGAATTCATACACCAATTCTTAGCGGGTTTTTTTTTTTTCTTAGTCCCGCGGCGATTTTTTTACATTCAGAAAAGGAATTCTTTTTCAAACTCATATCCTAATACAATTTTGTCCTTTACAATTTTTGAAGTATAGGGATTTACAATATGGTATTCAATGCGATTTTGAGTGATTTTATGAGAATTTTATCGTTTCTCGTCGATTTTTTTGTCATTTGTGAAAGAATTCCGACTGTAATGTTTTACCCCATTTCTATTTATAGTAAATTTTGTCATCAGCAACTTTTGAATATTTTTCGATTTTTAGGCCTACGACCATTTTTTTTGACATTTGGAAAAGGAATTCGGTTTCAAACTTTTAGCATTATATAGTAATTTTTCTCTTGAATGATTTTTGATGTTTTGGTATTTATAATATGATATTCAATGCGATTTTGGGAGATTTTTTATTGTTTTTGATCGATTTTTTTTTTTTTTTTGTCATTTATGAAATAATTCCGACTACAATGTTGTACCCCATTATAGTAAATTTTGTCTCCAGCAATTTTTGAATATTTAGCGATTTTTAGTCCTACGACGATTTTTTTGACATTCGGAAAAGGAATTCGGTTTCAAACTTTTAGCCTAATGTAGTAAATTTTCTCTTGAGCGATTTTTGATGCTTTTGCGCTTTTTAGCTTTTTTTTTACGTTTCATGTCGATTTTTTTACATTCGTAATAAGAATTAGATAACTTTTATCCTAATATAGTAAATTTTGTCCTACATGATTTTTTGAAACTGTTACGATTTTCACGTTTCTTCGCGATCTGTAGCAATTTTTTAATTTTTTGATCTCATATAGTAAATTCTGTCTTCTTTTGCAATAAATTTATTTGGATATCGTACCGCAATTTTTTAATTTTTTTGTGAATTTTTAAAGTTTTTTTGCATTTTGCACACAGATTTTTTCGGCATTCATAGAAGAAATCTGGTTTTAATCTTTTATCAAAATATAGTAATTTTTGTCCGCTGCGATTTTCAATATTTAAGGGGTTTTTTTCTTTTTCGCGATTTGCTGCGGTAAAATTATAGAAAAGTATCTGGTTTCAATCTTCTAGTTCAATATAGTAATTTTGTTCTCTTCTCTGTAAAGTTTATTCGGAATTCGTGGGATTTTTTTAATTTTTCGTGATTTTTAGTTTTTGCGTTTTGTGATATATTTTGACGGGCCTGGGCAACTCCCAGCGAATCAGCTAGTCTAATAATAAGGAAAGTAGAATGCATTCGTTGTGTGTGTCTGTCGAATGCATTCTAAAGAGACTGCTGCACACAGACGTACAGAATTTGGTAAGAAGGTACCTCCATGTATGTAGTTATGTATCTCGAAACCCAATTTCGGAATTTAGATTTTTTTAAATTTAATTTCTTATGCAATTTTTAGCATTTTTTCATGTTTCTCAGAGATCTTCCAAATTAGCAAAAGTTCGGTTTATTAGCGGTTTCAGTCTTTTAACTCAAAATAGTAAATTTAGTTTTCTTTTGAAGAAAGTTTATTCAGAGTTTGTACAGCGATTTTTTTAATTGTTCGCGAAATTTTTATGGAATTTTTAGAGTTTTTTCGCATGTTACAGTGAATTTTACCATTAGCTGAAATTGATTTCAAACTTTTAGCCTAATAAAAGATTAGTTTCCTCGATTTTTGAAACTTTACTGAGTTTTATTGTGATTTTTAGTGATGTTTAATGGCGGGTTTTTTTTTTATATTTATGAAAGAATTAAGGTTAGAATATTTTAGCTCACAATAGAAAATTTTGTTCTGCGATTTTTACTTCATTTTTTTTTCTTTCCGCGATGATTTTCTGCATTCATAAAAGGTATTCTATTTCAAGCTTTGAGACGCACTGTATGCTAAAAATCTGCACGGGCCGAACTCGGGCCTATTTTCACTCACGGCACTCGGGTCAGGCCGGGCTTGGTCTCTATTCTTTTCGGGCCTGGCCAAACTTATTTTTTCTGCACATAGGTTTCATTCCTAGTCTTCACGGCCCAAACTTTTATTTAGTAAATGAACATATAGCTCAACATTTTCTGTTAAAATGTAAAAAATATATAAGTACACATTTATTGGAATGTAAAATTTTCACTCGCATATGTCAACTAAAAAACAAGAAATGGTTCTTTCTGACCACTGTTGACCACGCTGAAAATTCTATTTATAAAACAAGCAAGAACGTTTTCTTTCACGGGAGAAAACCTAGGAGGTAAGAGTGTAATAGGACACCTTTCTTGAGTCCTTGATCGGGAGTGGCAGTTGGTGCGAAGTTTCCCCAAAAGCACAATTCCATCACACCCACACGGATTTTACCCCTACTATTTCCCCCTTAACGAGTAGGGGCGGACTTCTTACGCAAAATGTTGCTTTTTCACAAGATTTTTTTTTAATTCCAATGCAAATCACGCTTATTCTAATTTGCGCAGAATTAAAAGGAAATTATATTTAGAAAGCTTGAACTTTCATGAAATGAGATTAGTTTTTCAAATTCTAGAGATGCTTGTTTTTCAGTCTCTATAAATCTTTTTATGGAAAAGTACCTCAGTTTTTGTCGAACCAGAATTTCATCCTATTTTACCACTGAATGACAAAACAAAACAAAAAAGTGCAAACTGACTTAACTCAGAAAAGGCTTAAAGTATCTTATGCAAAAAAAAAAAAAAAATTAGGAAAATCTTTAAATGCAAATGAGATATAGCTATAGGAGTTTTACATTGGTTTAACATTAACAACGAAAGTCCAGAGGCTCTGTGAAGCGGAGCCTTAAGGCGATTCTTCGCGCACTTGAAAACACCCGCTCCGTAATGTTAATCCTATGGGCAGGTTATTTCCGAATTTCTCGTTTCAATTTGAATATTTTTAAACTTCTTTTTTTCGCATTGGATAGCTAAGCTTAATATTTAATATGACTCTTTTTTACTTTTTAGATTTTGGTTACAGAATTTTCTTAAAAAGGTACTTTCAGTTTTGAAACCGGTTTGGAAACTGAAAGTACCTTTAAAAAAAAAAACCTGCAACCAAACTTGAAAAAGTAAAAAAGAGTCATATTAAAGATCGACCTCATCTAGCCTATGCAAAAAAATCGTTTAAAAATATTCAAAGTGAAACGAGAAATTTGAAAATAGCCTGCTCATAGGATTAACATTACGGAGCGGGAGTTTTCACGTGCGCGAAGAATCCCCTTAAGGGAGGGAGCGATTGAATGGTACTGAAAAACGCAGTTTTATGATGTTTATTAGATTATCAGATTCTTTTTTTTTCTTTGTTACAGAAGTAATTAGCGTGTAGAAATAGAGTTATAGTTGGAAGAAAGAAAAATTATTTAAAAAAAATCAGATTGCAAAGAATGTAAAATTGAATCCTTACTTTGAATTAAGTTCAATATAAACAGGACAAGGACAAACGTGCGGGGAGGGGAATATTTCATTAAAGCTATAAAAATTAAAATATGGTGGGTATTTTTGAACGGGAAGCTGGGCGTATAGTCTACATTTCATTGTCCTATAATATTTTTAAATAATAATATTAAAGAGCAAAAAAAAAAAAAAAAAAAAAAAAAAGAAAGAAAAAGAAAAAGAAAGTTTCAGTATGTGTCTATTTATTCTATTTTTTTAAAAAAATCAGGACTCCAAGGGAAACAGTTTAGCCCTTAAAGAGCTGTTTGAACCCTGGGAGCAATAATAAATGACATTCCAAGATTATAAAATATCATCTAAAAATATACTTCCCTACCTGTCATCAAATGTATTGATAATTTTTTGACATGTCAGAAGAAGCTATCGCCAAATACTTAACATTTTTTCCGGCGTGATTCGCCAACTGTAAAAACTTACCTCTCTGGCTAATGTGGGAGGGAAATTTTCACTGGAGAGATAGAAACTAACAGCTGAGTAATGACATTTCCTCAAGAAAGGGGGTCAATGCCTTGGTAAGGAGATTTACCAGCGCCGTACTGAAGGGATATTTTTCTCGCGGTAAGATGTCTTACCGAGCCGTATCCAGGAGGTTAAGTACTAATTTCTCCAACAACAACTAAATCCAGATTAGAGTTAAACAGAGTTTAATAATTTTATCTCTCCGTTTTTTGACGAGTTTTGAATTTCATTTTTCTGTAAGAGCTGGTTTTGTCAGAATCATGTTAAGGTGGTATTCAAAATTAGAACCTCAAAATGCTAAAATATGCCAATATTTCTATAGTAAAATTATCTTTGTAAATATACTTTGTAGAAGAAGAAGGTAGGGGGGGGGGGGGCACCAAAATCCATGCATCCGCAGATCACAAAACTGGTAATAGAATTTAAAAATTTGAATTAGTTTTCGAAATATTAATTTTTTTCTAATTTTAATTATATTTCTGTAGTGAAAATCTGTAATGGCAACAAAATTACTCCTTTTTTTTTTTTTTTTCTTTTTTCTTTTCTTTTTTTTTTTTTTTTTTTTTGAAAAAAGCGGACCACAAGAAAAACTATAGGAGTTATTAGATTTTTTCTTTTTTGTCAATTTCAAATTGATAATTGAAATTATCTTTTATTTCAACCGATAGTGAAACAATATATGATTAAATTATGTTTTTCAGGTAAATTTGAAAAAGTAAAAATCAAATTTGTTTTTTGTTGTGAAAAGTGAAATTATTAAATTAAGAATTAAATGATCACGTGTCAAAAGCAGAAAATAAGAAAAATCACATCAAAATATTTACACGTAAGTATTAAAAAAAAAAAAAAAAAAAAAAAAAAATATTTTATGCGAAACGCATTTAAAGGAGATAATTACATCAAAATCCAGAAATATTAAATATCGTCATAATTAAAATGAATGGACCGTGTTCTTCCATTCGGTTCAAGGCCTACAAAAATCGCCATTTTACCATTGGGACATCGCAGGAATACTGTCCATTATTATGCGTGTAAAATTTTTAATGTTGAATGTTGATTATATTTGAAAAGCTCAAGTAATCCTATTCCCAAACACTTTTAAATTAAATAATATATGTAGGGGAAACATGGGAGGTTTGACCCGCTTTTTACAAAAATATTTTTCTATTTTTTCTAAACGTAATAAAATAACGTAAAGTAAACACTTTATGAAATTGAAAACACACAGTTAGTGCATCCAACTACACTTAAAAATAATTTTTATTAGTTGGATTAATATATAAGTCATTAATCTGCAAATAATTTTACTGAGATATTTAAAAAATAATAAATTTAAAATAACATAATTTAAGCTGTACACATGAAAAATGAAAAAAAAAAATCTGCAAAGCCAATACAATTTTTTCAATTAAAAGAAATTAAGGCACAGACAGTTACAAAATAAATATGAAATGTTTTGCATTAGTCAATAAATTGTTACAGTAACCAATAAACATTTTTATTTTTGATAGGCAGATTTCAGGTATCAGAATAAGCTGGAGGGTAGAAGAATGTTTTAATTTTATATTGGTTAATAATTGTACTTGTTATGCATCAATTCTGCGATTTCACAAAGCATCACGCACAGAGCGATTACGGGCGATGTCGAATGATGATTGGTCGGTCGCCCAAGACATTGTAGGAGGGGCTTAATTCGCTTGAAAAGGATATCTTTAATTTCGTTGAATTTTCCTAAAATCGTATGAGCTATCATATGCAATGCATATTTGCTTTATTTTATATGCTGATTAGGATATATTAAACGTGCAAAACAAGATTTATTAACGTATTCATTTAAAAGAAAACATTTCATATTTACAATACAAGTATCGTTTAATATGAAGTACATCACAGAATAAGCAATCAAGTACATCAATTCTTGTATTATTTTATTTTATTTTATTTTATTTTTTAAGAAAAAGAAAACTAATATTTTAACTGAAAAGGTGAACGAAAAATAATTTAAATTTGTATCATTTTTTGTAACATTGTAAAAGTGGGGGGGGGGGGGGGGCGGAGGTACTATACGTTTTGCATAGTTTAGCGATGGATAACAAAACGTTACATAAAGATAAAAAAAATAAACATTACTATTCTTCTACTAATTTTATTTATAAATATATTATTGTATTCTTTAAATAAATAATTTGTTTTCTAATACTTTTTAAAAAGTTACGGAAATATTCCTTCAAAAGGAATTGCGATAAAATAAAATTTAAATAATTGCTTTTTTCTGTTGAAGCAACTGTTATTTTGAATTTTATTTATTAATTGTGAAGAATGAAACTTAAATTGACATATTAAACTAGTATTCCACAAGAATAATTAAGTAAAGCACACACATACACTTTTTTTTAAATTGTGTATTGTCATAGTTAAAATTGGAATATCGTATTGAACTTGAGGTATAGTAATAATAACCTCGCTGTAATGTACATGTGCATAAAATGAATGTACATGTTATAAATTGTTTAAATTTACCAAGCTGTTAATAATTTTTTGAACTGATGCACAATGACATACAGATAAATTGCAGTTTAATAAATAATACAGTTTTATACTTTTGGGGAAGGATGGGGGTCTCATACAAAGGTTTATACAAACCATGTCTTAAATCAAAAGATCATAAAATGCAAAATTTGTCATGTAAATTTATTTTTCTTTAATTATTTTTTAGTTTCACCGCAAAAAAAAATTGCAAACTTCTCATGTATTCACGGAAAAAATTAAGTGAAATAAAACCTGACATTAAATAATTTATTTGACTAAATAAATTATTAAAAAATTGCCTTGCATTAAGAAAAAAGAATCAAATCAGTTTTTGAAGTAATTTAAATTCTTGAAATCAGTTTTTGAAGTAATTTAAATTCTTGAAAACGACTAGTTAAATACATCAATAATTAAATACCTTATTGCATGGTGTTGCCATCTATTAGTTAAATTCATTGTTAACAATATATTGGAAATCTAAAAAGCTATATTAAAATAAAACTATCTTTTCAATAATTCGAGCAGTATCAGTAATAATGTATTTTATGCATTTCATACAATTGTATCTGATAGAATCTAATACCCCCCCCCCCCCCCACACACACACACGCTCCAACTAAAAATTGAACATATATTAGGGGGGGGGGGATGTTAAACTTATTGCTTTTTTTAGTGATTTTTTAATGTATTTTTCTTTCTTTTCAAGTTTAGATAAATTGCTAAGTATTTAATGCCTGAAGAGACAAAATTATTAATATACTTTTAAAACAGGCATGTCAAACTCATTTACCGCCGCGGTCCAAATTAAGCATTATATACTAAGCCGCGGGCCATAAAAAAAAGTAATAATATTACCATTGCACAAAATAAAATTTATCTGTACAAGACACAGCCATGTTATAGAAATTTTAACGAAAAGTTCCAACATTAAGTACATAGTAAGTTTATATTATTTTTTTTCGAAAAAGCACTCACATTTACTTTTATCAACTAAAAAAAAAAAAAAAATTAATTGAACATTATAAATTGCGTTTATTTTAAAAATTGCTTGTACACGCTAATCTAGGTTTAGCATAGGCATAGCTGTCATTCTTCCCTGTTTTCTCAAAGAAAAAAAAATAAATAAAAGAAAATATATTTTAAATCAGAAAAACTATTTAATAAAACATGTCATATTAAATCGCTACTTTTTTTAATTTCATTTATTAAATATATTTCCTGGTTAAAATTATTTTATTTGACTTGAAAAATAACAAAAGGTTGCATATTGTATTTCAAAAAATTAATCGATTGATGAATAATTACAGAAATTTGGAAACTCCGTAACCATGGCGCTAATATGGAATCGTGCTGGATTTTTATTAGCTGCAGTAATAAATTCTGAACAATAATCTGAACATAAATTATTAGAGTTGAGGTAAACAGATTAAACAGATTTTTATGATTCAAAACCCTTCTTTTGAAATAATTCTTTTAATACATTTTTTTAAATTTTCTACTC
>CAWVRF010000449.1:0-72000 GCA_963932465.1 Maratus speciosus
TCATAGGGCTTAATCCCTCTCCGTTTAAATAAAAACAATTAAGTTGCAGAAGCTATTAAAAATCCATTTTCTGTCTTAAATGTTTCCTTATTAAAAAAATAAATAAAAATGTAATACTATTAATGAAAGTTATAGGTAATATTCATGAAACTAGTAAATCTGCAGATCAGTAGCCTCAAACATCAGTTCTACAGTTTTATTTTGAAATTATTTTATTTAGTATTTAAAATATTCAACTCACAATATCATTTCTTTCATATTTGTAATATTAATTATTATAAATGATATATCAAGTAATCTCTAGAAGATTGTTAAAAATAGTGACACAAAACTAAATATTAATATTCCAAAACTTTTTTTTTTTTTATTACCTTTTAAATCCACCACTGTTTCAATAATTTGATAGCTGTTATTGTCTGATATTTAATATTTTAAACTATCCATCTAAAATAATTAAAACATCGGTCTTCTGATAGTTACAATAATTGATGCAAACAGTAAATGATTATCACAAATATTTTATTAATTACTGGTATCCTAATTGTAAATTTATTTAAAAATAACTATTTTGTTTCATTAGTATGTATTCATTAAATTCTGGTTCTAAATACAGTCATAAAAACAATTATATTCATTACTTTTTATGGGGTGTCCATTACTGGAACAGAGGGTGTCCACTACTGGGCCAGAGGGTGTCCATTACTGGGCTTTTGGGTGTTTTTTGTATATTTCTGTTATTTAAAATTAAATTGCTATTCATATGAGGAAATGAGGCTATAAAATTGGTTAAATATTGTTGATAGATTAATATAATATTGAAAAAACTGGAATATAATAATTATAACTATTAATAAAAAAATAATTTTTACAGAAATTCCTTAAGGGTGTCCATTACTGGCACATCTACCCTATTTTTTGATATGACTGAACTTGTTGTTTTTCATGAAAGAAGTAGGTATAAATTTATTTCTGAAAAAATCAAGATATTGTTGATAACACTGATAATTCACAATCATTTTACCAGATTTCATTTTTAGAATTTTGCAGATTTCTGGTCATTGCTTTGTTTACATTTTTTAACCATAATTTGAATGTAACAATACAATCGAAATTATAATGAATGCTTACAATATAGTCGAATATTAAAATAATTAAGTAAAGTAATAAAAATTGAGATGAATTTAGAAATGATTAAATTATAAGTAAATGTCAAGTTAATAATGTATAATTAAATATGCACCATAAAGATACATTTTTCTTGAATTTTTCAATGCACCTTGCCTCATAAAGATATCCTACTAATTCACATCAAAATCATGAAGTAAGGAAGTTTTATTTCAGGTTTAGCCAGTCTTAATAACCCAAAAAGCTTGATTAATACATAAAATATATTTGATTAAAAAGATTGCGATTACTAAAGATATCAGCAATATCTGGAATTTTTTCAGAAATAAATTGATACTTCCTTCATAAAAAAGCATGAGTTTAGCCATGTTAACGAGAATTATCTTTAAAATATTTCCAGAATGATATAAAAATTAAAGCCTGTAATTTTGACCCTACATTTGAATTGAAAGTTTCATTGTTTTCAGCTGTGATGATGAGCAAATTTTAGGGTTGTGGATTTTAGAATTTCGGCGATTTCTGGTCATTGCTTTGTTTACATTTTTTAAACAGTAATTTGAATGTAATGAATGATGCAATCAAAATTGTAATGAATTCTTGCAATACAGTAGACTCCCTTAAATCCGTGTATTTTTTTCAGATGTAAACAATGAAATTTACAGTTAAGTTGCAGGAACAAAATTCAAGATGGCGCCGAAATCAGCGACTACCGCAATGTTTTTTTTACTAAATGTTTTGTTAATCACTCTCTTTTGGTTATTACAGCTGATTTATTACTAAATAAATTTACAATACTTTTGATTTTGATATAAATTAGCGGCAGATTCCCAAAACAGCCGAGACACCCCATTTGGCGACTTTTCTGACAAGCGCCAAATACCCCACATACGCCAATCTAAAATGCGGCAACTTGAAAACTAACGTGATTGGTCCACTTTCCTGAATGCTTCCAGACTGTTTTTTACTATGTCATCACCCTGGAATCATGGGAAATAATAATTTATAAATAATGACGTATTAGAAAACACAGGAAAGCTGATTTTTATAAGATTCAAAATAAAACAAACTATTTCAACATAGGTTTATTGAAAATGTGAAATTTTTAAAGTACCTTTTCAAATCAGAGTAACGATATAATGATTAAAATTTTCATTTCTCAACAACTTTCAGAAATAACCATGGAGTCATTTAATATTGTAAGTACGTGCCTATATTATAGTAAACATTGAACAATTCATTTCTAATTTAAAGAAGTATGAACGCTTCGCGTTCATAAAAAAATAATATATATCACTGAATACAGCAATCTAGTTCTGTAGCAATCTGAAAAACACAGGAAACTCGTTAAAGCGGCAATCAGTGAACATGTATGAACGCTTCGCATTCATTAACCGAAAAAAAAAAATCACTGTCACCAGCAGTTCTCGGTGTGTAGCAATCTCAAACAGGGCCGAAACTAGGGGGGGCAGAGGGGGCACGTGCCCCGGGCGCCGCTTTAACAGGCGGTGAAGGGGGCGCCAAAATGAAGATTTTGTTTAACGTTTGACACAAGAATGTATATATATATATATATATTATGAAATTTGTATAAAAATGTCTCGCAGCTCTAAAATTTAAAAGGAAAACTGAACCAAATGCATTAAACTTTACAAATAGATAAAAAGATTCACTACAATACAAAATTTCAAAGTATCATGTCTATGCGTTTGTTTTCTATCTTTTAAATCACTTCCTGTGAGGAGAATCCGAGGGAGAATCATTACCGTTTTTCAAGGTCAGTCTCTATTGTGGGACACCCTACTGTCCACTACGGATAACTACCAAAGGAGAAGTGACCCCTCAGTCTGATTTTTCTTCTAGATAAAAAAATTCCATGAAAGCTGTTTGTTTTTTTTCCGTTGAACAGTGTTGAGCTTCCTTTCTTTCTTTCTTTTTTTTTTTTTCCGTCTTGCCATGAGCGCTGACTGCCCAGGACAACGGGAAGGGGAATGCACAGAGTAAAATTCTTAGTAAAACCTTTCTTTTTTAGATATCGACCTCATTTAGACTATGCAAAAAAAAAAAGTTTAAAAAGATTAAAATGCAATTCTTTTCAATAACTTTTCAAAGATTTTAATGGATCAATGTTTGACAAAGCTGATTACGTAGTTCAGTTTTATATATTTAAAATTTAAAAATAAGTTGTCTGTTAGATATTTAGTAAAATTCTTTTTTGTAAATTTACTTTGTGGTGGTGGTGGGGGGGGGGGGGGGGGGGGGCGCCAAAATCCATGTTTGCCCTGGGCGCCACAAAGGCTAGTTTCGGCCCTGATCTCAAAATTCAGCAGTTCTCGCTACCTAGCAATCTCAAAATTCAGCAGTTCTCGCTGCATAGCAATATCAAAATTTAGCAGTTCTCACTGCGTAGCAATATCATAATTCAGCAGTTCATGCTGCGTAGCAGTATCAAAATGTACAAAACTCGTAAGATCAGCATACATGAGAAATATACAATAAACGGCTAATATAAAAAACTATAAAAAAATATATATAAAATTCATACCTTAACATCCGCAAAATTCTAAAATCCGCACAACTTCTGGTCCCAAGCTGTGTGGATTTGAGGAAGTTTACTGCATAGTAAAATCAGGGTTGGAAAATTTTTGTCATGCGATGGTTTAAACCGATTTTAACCATGGTTTAACCATTGTGTCAAAGATGTCAAAAACCTAGTTTTAATAAAAATAATACCAAAAGAATTATTTAGCAGAGTTAGATAGGCTTTAAACAATAAATTCTAAGTAAAACTGCATAAATACATTAAAACTGTGGGGTATAAACTAGGGAAATACATTCGGAACAGATGTCATAAGTTCCCCCCGGCCGCCATCTTGGAATTTTCTTGGCGTGAAAACCCTTTTTCCGCCAAGTAGTAAATGTCGCCAAGCACCGGTTTATACGCGTGTTTGGCTTAACGAAAATAAAATGTAAATAATAAACAAAATTCGCTAAAATGGCAACCAGTAATTCTTGTATGTGCGCTTCGCGCACATTTTCCGAAAAAAAAACATCACTGCATTCAACACTTCTCGAGGTGTAGCATTCTCAATATTCAGCAGTTTTCGCTTACTAGCAATCTCATAATATAAAAACTTTTAAAGCAAAAATACACATAAAAAACAAAATTCGCTAAAATGGCAACCAGTAATCGTTGTATGTGCGCTTCGCGCACATTTTCTGACAAAAAACATCGCCGAATTCAGCATTTCTCGTGATATAGAATTCTCAAAATTCAGCAATTCTCGCTTTCTAGCAATCACAAAATGTAAAAAACTCAAAAGCAGTAAAATACATAAAATTATCAACATACCTTAACAAACATCTGCTTTCTTGAAAGATCCAGCTCGAAATATTATCGCCGACATTTTCCTAAATAGGCTTATCAATACGTATTCACAAACTATAAACAAACCTTCTTTTCTTGTCAAAATTTCCTCATATTTCCTAATTATTTCAACAACAGCGTTTAAACGGACTACAGAAAACATAGTTAATCAAATACATTCAATAAATTTCACATAAAAATAAAAAGGCAGAACTATACAATACGATATCAAAATACATTCACAATATTCCAACATTAACTTCTCGGTTGCCAGAACGACACGTCACACGACATTCAACATATCGAGGTTGCCATATCCATAACCACCGTCAACACGCCAACAAAAAATCGCCAAACATTTCAAAACAACAACGGCGGAGGGAACATACGGCATCTAAGCCATACATTCTTGAAACCTATTTGCATCAAGGTTGTAGTGGATAGCTGTCTGGGTACCCACCCAGCTGCCCGCCCGGGTTGGGTTTTTTATAAAAAACCCAGTTTTTTTAAAAATATATTTCTGGAAAGGAACAAATGATGTATTTGTTAACAGTTTATGGTTATTTTGTTTTATTTATTCACTTCTTTGAATCTTAGAAAATATATGTACTAATTTACTTGCACTTTTAGATTGGGAACCCTATAATTTTAAAACGCTTTAGCTTTTAATTTAAAACGTAAATTTAAACTTTTCAGTTAGCTTCAAGAGTATTATATTTACTAAACTTCTTATATTTATTAAAATTGTTTTATGTATTTTTTGCCACTGAATCCGTAAATGACCTTCATTTTTAACCATCACATCAGGAAAATTAAATAAAGTTTTACATCTGTTTTGTTTTATTGTATCATTTTTTACCGCTGCATCCGAAACTGACCTTCATTTTTAACCATCACGTCAGGAAAATAAAATACAAAAAGTTTTACATGTGTTTTATAGTATCAGATTTTTGCTATATTTTAACTTTGACATTTACAATTTGCAAAAATATTATAACGTGATGATTAAAAATGAAAGTCATTTTCAGATTCAGTGCTAAAAAGTACATAAAAATCAATTATCAAAAGTTAAAAAACTCAGCCATCTCCTCTATTTTATAGTATCTGTTTTTTGTTATTTTTTAACCTTGACAATTTGATTTGCAAAACATCTTGAGATTATGGTTAAAAATTAAAGTAATTCTTGGATTTAGTGCTAAAAAATATATTTTAAGTTAAAAAGCACAACCATAACAGTCTTGTGTTATCTAATCTAAAACTTTTTGTTAGTCTTCTTGGCGGTAATCTATCCGAAATTTTGTGTGTTATCCTGTAAAATAAGTATGAATGGTAACCACTGAAAATCATAATAATATTAGATTGTCATCAGATTTACATCAGTATGTATGTAAAATTTAATCTTGATCGGATATTTGAAAGTGAGTTAAATTTCGAGTACAAATTTTGAACTGGGAAAACATACATACGATTATTGAAGTTAAACAAAATAACATAATATTTGTTAAAGGAAATAGTCTCAAATCCTTACAAAATAAAACATATGTTAAAATACAATAATTTTAGCAAATCTGAAACTTAATAAAAGTTAACTCAATTTTAGCACTTGTACTATTTTTTGCAAAACGCAGATACACATGAAAAGTTCTTCGAATATTTTAAGCACTTAGTATATGACCCCTCAAAGCCAGGGTTGTCGGCTTTTAGCCAGGCCAAAAAAAGCCAGCCGGCTTTTTTTGGTTTTAACCACTTAAAAAAAGCCGACTTTTATTGAAAAAAGCCGGGTTTTATTTTTAAAAGTTGGTTTACAGTTAATTCATTTTAAATTTGGATCCATAATTCTTTATACACTTATAAATATTTTCTACTAAAAAATATTATAGATTCCTATTAAATTTTGTCAAATAAATAAGTCTTTATAATTTTTAGAAGGCAACTGTGAAGGCTGAAAAAAAAAAAATTATAAACATTGAAAAGAATATCAGTTAGGTTCCAAACTCCTGTTTTGAAATTTTATATTACATAATTCCACATATACTACACATTTTAAAGATTATATTTAATTAAACAATGACAAAATGTAAACATCAAAAAGGAAACATTCTCATGTGTCTATATGGAGAGATGGATAAATGTTAATTAGAAAGGATATATTTGAGGAGAGTGGTACATAAGTGTATAAAAAATAGAGCATTTAAACAAGAAATAAAATAAAAATTCTCTAAATAAAATTTTGAAAAGCTTGTTGCTAAGCATATTCATACATATGCTATTCATAATGCTTTTAATAGTGAGAAATGGTGTTTTTATTAATATGACCTGTATAATTTTAAATTTTTACTAGAAATAAAATAAAACTTGTATATTAATAGCTCTTAAAATTAATTAAGTAATAAAACATGTAACTAAGTAACCATTGTCCTCTCTAATTTTATAAAGCAGTAAAAATGAAAAAATTGGCAGTTGGTATGGCTCTTTTAAAATTTAGCTGACATATTTGCAATTCTGACTACAAATCGCTAGCAAACCATCTTAGTTTTATTCCAGTATTAATGTCCTCATTATTGAGAAATTGGGTTACTTATTAAACTCTAAATCAATTAAATGTCATTAAAACTAATTAAAAACACTTTAAAATGTGTAGTTTATAATTACAATGTTTTATTGTATAAAAGCCAATTATGGCCAATAAAAGCCAATTTTGGCCAAAAAAGCCGGTTAAAACCAATAAAAGCCGCCGGCTTGGCTTTTTTTTTTATTTTAGCCGGCTTTTTTGCAACCCTGCTCAAAGCATGGCCAAACTCATTTGTGTTCAGATGCAGAAAAGTGGTACGGTCAGTCTGCCTAAATGAGACACGATTCCCCGTAGTTTTGTCGCATTTAGGGTATATTTGGGATTTTATTATATAAATGTATATTTTATTAAGCAACAAATTACTGAATACTGTTCCTTTAGTTCAAAACTAACTTGTTTTGTAGAAATTTAATAATTATCTGTAGTATAAAACCACAATATAGGATTGTCGCATTTAGATCATTTTTGTCGCATTTATGGCAGCTAAAACCTAAATGAGGCGTTCGTAGTCCTAAATGTGATAATGCATTTTATATAATGACAATTCATCTGAAAAATTTCATTTAACGATTAACTGCTGTAACAGAAAATTGCCACATTACAACTCAAGATCATTAATTTCTGAAGTCATCCCAATAGTACAGCATTAAAATCATATTTATCTAAATTTTGAGATTTTTTTGGTGTCACCATAAAAGACACTCTTGTACGAAATTTGGAGAAGCCTTTTGCATCGATTCAAGACAATGAACACTATTCCATTGCACCGGTTTTGGACCCCAGATTTAAAGTGTTCTTTTTCAACAAAGATGAAGCAAAGGATGTAGGAGTCCAAATTAACTGCTTTAGTAAGACTAAGAAAGGCTAGTATGAAACCAGTAACAGAATGTGAACAAAATATTTCTAACATAACCATTCCATCTTCACAAGTTCCAAATTCTTTGTGGGCATGCTTTAATGAAATTGCAAGCCAATCACAGAGTGAAGCTCTATAGAAAGTTACTTTCAATGTGAAGAAGTAAAAGAAATTAGTAATTTTCTTTGCCAGCCACTACTAGAAAGACAACAGTGTCATTTGAGTGGTGGGCGAAAAATTCGGAAGACTTTCCAAACCTTTCACAATTAGCCAAAAAGTACCTTTCTGCACCAGGAAGTACCATATATAGTGTAGGGATTGACCGAATCAGCAATTTTGCCGAATACCGAAGCTTCGGTCAAAGTGTACACCGAATATTCGGTATTCGGCAACCGAATACTTAAAAATTTTTAATACACATTTTTGCATATATTAGCTTTTTTAATAAACTTTAATTAAAATTAAATTCTTATTTAATTCAGTTACATTTTTATTCTTAAATCTAATTACACAAAAAAATTTAATGACTTCTTTCAACTCACAAATTCATTAACCCATGACTTATTTTTTATTATTTTATCACTAGTCAATATCCAAATTAACCCAATGAAAGTATTAAACTATACAGGCTATTATTAAGGATAAGGATTCTCAGAAAAACAAAAGTTCATTCAAATAAAAAGAAACAATGTTGTCATTAAGCTGATTTACTGATTGTCTAATTATATACATATTGAATTGGAATGTTCTCAAATACAAAAGGTATCATATCAATTTGTACATTTAACTATTTTCTGTGAAATTATTGATACATATTTATACTTTGATTAATATTTATCACTGTGGTGATGAAGATAAATATGAGTGATTTTAATTTAATGGTTAGTATAAAAGCTATAGGATAGGGATAGGAGTATACTTATTTGATGCATGTATTTTCTTTAATATAAACCTTAGATATACAGAGATGAACTCTGATATACTTATTTGAGGTGTATATTAAAGAGAATACACATTAAATAAATTTAAATTGAAAAAAACTAATGTAGAAATAATTAAAATTAAATGGTAATGGAAAGATGCCCATATTTTTTACTTTTTTTCCCCTATATCGCAGACAGTTGTTCTGATTTCACCCCTATATAGACTAAGGAAAGAAAAAAAAAAGTTTTTTGTAATTAAAAATGGCTTTTGACTTGTTTTTGGTAGTGCAGCTGAACTTTGAACTCATGCACATGATATTGAAACTCATCATTTAGCCTATTCTACTTCTAGGTAAAAGAGAATTCTTCTACTTCTAAGAAAATACTTATCCGCAATTATTCGGCCGAATACTTAAAAGTAGGGTGTAAAAAAAAATCATTATTTTTTTTATTTAAATCAGATTTTTTTGATAGCTACCAAGAGTTTTATGTTTCCAAAACAATTAAACCACTAATTGCTAACATAATCTATGTCTTGACACTTTAATAAAATTATAATTATTAGTTAGTAATTACAGAAATTATAAAAACTGCAAATTAGTAGTTTCATTAGGTAGTATCATACAATAATGTTATATTCATTAATATTGTAATAATTATGTAAAACTTTATAACTACTAGTGATATTTAACATTTATTAAAATTATTAACTGCATTTTATATTAAATAGTTAACAGTACTTCAAATTAATAATTATTAATTAAATCTAATTAGGAACATATTATACATTTTTAAGACTTAATTATTAAAATGATAATAATGTAGTATTCATTTTAGAAAGGAAAAGGGACAGGATGCTAGTTAAAAAAAAAAGGGGGCACTATTTCATGAGGAAATATATTAGTAATGATATGAGAGAAAAAAAAAAGAATAATTTTTACTATGATGAATAAAATTCCTTAATTTTTAATAATTTTATGAATAACAAATTGAAAATACAATTAAATAACATATTTTAATAATATCCTGTATTTTCTAAAGAAATAAAGTTCTATATTTTTGCAAGATCTTGGCCACATGAATTTAGAAATACTGTTGAATAGGGAAGTTTTTTACAAGAAATCTCTGGCTACAACTACAGGTGAATTTCAACTATTTTTTTTTAAGGCACGATGCATTTTGCCAATTTCAAAAGGGGCATGGTGCGGCACCATTTAAAAAAGTCCTAGAAGAAATCATATAAATAATTATAGGATTAATAAAAACGGCAAATTAATTCATTAGTTAGTAACAGAAATAACAACACTAACAAATATCATTTGCAGCTCGTTTTGCATTTGTATTTAGGAAAATTACTGTAAACCACCAAAATCTAAACTTACACACATGTATGTGTATGATAACCAAAAGAATTAAACCCATTCATATAGGATAAAGTTAGCCACTTATATCTGAAATCCTCAAAATATTTAAGTAACAGCATTATAACCTTTCAGTGTGGATTATTAGCTTTCAATAGTTCTTTTTTAAGAAAAATTTTACTGCCTTTTCAATCCCTAATCATTATTTTTTATTTAGCATTATGTGAGTTACAAAGTTAAAGACATTTATTCAACCTATACCGAAGAAGTTCTTGGTAAGCTTAGCATTTTTATACCAATTATTTCTTTTTCTCTTATGCATTCATTTACAATTTAGCTTTGGAAAGATGTCATTCTTTCATTCTTCTTTAACTTGAGATTGCTACTAATTGCTATTTATTCTCTTACTTGTAGAAATGTATTACACTTGCTATGTGTAATTTTATATAAAATAATGCATAAATTGATTACCTAAAGGAATTTATGACATTGCGAATTATGTTAGATTTAAATATCATTTTTAAATTAAACTGTTTTAATTTGGATAAAAACTTAAAAACAATGCTTTTTATAAACTCAACTGTTTTTAATTTTTTACAATACTCATGAATTAAGCTTAGAAACAATTATTTAAAGTTCTTTTTTTGTTTATTCATAAGTCAAAATGCCTGCAGAAACTTTCAAATTATGTTTATGTTAGATTTTAATATATTTTTTGACATTTTAAACATTTAGAAAATTTTTGATTTAAATCAGTGATTTTTTTTAAAAAATCGGTTGATTAAAATCATGATTTTAATCGCTGATTTAAATCAACTGATTAAAATCGTTGACACCCTACTTAAAAGTATTCGGCCGAAGCCGAATATTCGGTTTACATGCCGAATCACCGAATACCGAATCGACTATTCGGTATTTGGTCAATCCCTAATATAGTGAGAGATTATTTTCAGAAGCAGATACCATTTACGAAAAAAAAAAAGAGACTATCACCTGAGAATGCTGAATTATTATTATTTCTGCATCACAATCTACGTTTATTGAAAACATTTTAACTCTTTTTTTAAGGCAAATATAAACATTACAATGCTATTTTAGAAAAAAATATCTAAAACGTAAATGCATACTAATTAAAAGAATTTAGTACTTACATTTCTTTCATTATTTAATAAGAAATAATAACACACTTAAAAAAAAATCACTTGTTATCGAAAGAAATATTTTTTTATGTAACAAGGGATAAATGTTAAACTTCCCATTATGATAAAATAAAAAAATTAATTTGCTTGTGCAGCTGTATTAAAACAATTTTGAATAGATTAATTTTAAATTTAACAGATTATGTTAGCTTATTAGAGATACTTTTTGTACTTACTGATACAGCATAAAATTTTTTTAACATGATTCCTAAATTAGTCTCTTATATAAAAATGGGTAGATAAAACCCATTCAGGGTATGAAAGTTAATGGAAAAAATAGTGTTACTTAATTTCAAGTAAAATTTTCATTATACATGATGAAAATAAATTGTTAAATTAAAAAGTTATACTGTGTAAATATAAAAACATTTATTACAGTATTATTCGGCCAAGGCCGAATAATGGACTTGATATTCGGCCGAAGCCGAATATTCGTTTCATTTCTTCTCTAGTAGAAATGAAAACCCCACTCAATAATGTCAATTCTATGGTAGAAATTTTGGGTACTACTTAGTTATCCCAGCGACCAAAAATCTATCGCCAAACTATAAGATTAAATACCAATAATGGTTGATCGTAAATGACACATTCTGTTGACGTTGCACAAGTTACAAGTATTTATGTCATTAAGTGACTTTTATTTTGACGTTTTGTTTGTATTTTTATTAATGTTATACTGATGTATTTGGTCTTCCGTTATTTAAAATAAAAATTAAGTTAATTTGTATAATTTGGCGATTTATATACTTTGGCAAAATTGGTCGACGGGATAACTAAGTAGTACCAAATTTTGTTTAATATTTTACTATTTTAAAATGTTTTTTGCATTGGATAACTAATGTCGATCTCTACAAAGGCCGTTTTTTAATTTTTCGATTTCGTTTGCAGTTATTTTTTTTTAAATTATTATTATTAGGATACTTTCACTTTTGGAACAGGTTTCAAACTAAGTTAAGCATTTTTTTCTTATTGGTATGGCAAATTATTCATTTGTCTCAAATTTTAGGAGATATTCCATAAATAAGATAATTTCATCAGTAAGAGATGATTGTCAGTCACTAACAAAAATTAATATTGGAATAAAAGGATTAAAATATCATGTTTTATCATTTTATCCTAACATTTCATTCTTTTCTCATTTGTAAAATAAATGTTATTTTTATTGTTCTGTGTTTGTACTAAATGAGGAAAAAAAAAGCTGCTGAGAAAATATTTCTGTTTAAAGACTGTATACTGGTAGATGTGTCAGTAATGAACATCCTTAAGGAATTTCTTTAAAAATTGTTTTTTTAATTAATAGTGATAATTATTATATTCCAGTTTTTTCAATACAGTGCACTCCCGATTATCCAGTTTAATCACTGGGAGAGGTCGCACGGATAATCGAAAAACACGGATAATCCGAAAACTCCTTTTTATTAAAGAAAAAATCAACATTAGTACAAACATATAAAAATTATTTACATTTGCATGCTGTGTAACATCAAACTAGGAATTCCCTTTTAATATTTACTGCTTAAAAAATCTGTAATGCACCTTTGCTTCTGCTGTTTGTTTGTCTCTTGTCTTATATCAACACATACTTTACGCAGTAATGTCACCGTAATCAAATTCTCTTTCTCCCATATAGTCTAACAAAGTTTCTACAGATTGTAGAGCAGTAGAATGAGAAAATGTATTTTCCTCATTCAGTACATCTTCTCCATTAGTACTATCATCACTATTAGATTTAACAACACAGTTAAAAACAATGTCTTCATCTGTCAAATACTGGAAGCCAGGCTCACATGCCCTCTTATCCCCATTAACCCTAGCCGTCAGATAGGTTCCAGAGCGTTCGATTTTACCTCTATGTACTTCAGAATACTATCAGCTAACCCGGAAAAGATTCCAATTCACATCAACATCGATTTTACATGTATGATAAGCGTGAAAATGTTTGTCTTAAAAAAAAATTTGTGAGTCCGGAATGTGCATGGATAATCCACACACAGATAATCGAGAGTAGACTGTATTATATTAAACTATCAACAATAGGAATATAATCTATTTTTATGGTATCATGATTGATTTCATTTGTTATAATGGCTTATTATTACAAAAAGTTTGTCTATATATATACATTTTTTTTAAATAAGAAATACAACCAAGTATGCTGAAAAGCCACAACAAAAATACACATAAAAAGTTTGGGCAATTTAGTCATAAACAAAGAAATAAATTATAATTTAATATTTGATTACAGCAAAATAAATGCTAAAACTAAAGTGCACGATCATTAAATAAAAGCAATGTTGTATCTTGCTATAACAGCAATTTTTTTTTTGTTTTTGTCCTGACCATATTTAAATATTGGTGTTTTTGACGGTTAAAACCGCTTAAAATGCAGTTTAAACCTATGTCATGTCAAAAACTGGTTTTTGATGGCTTAAACCCAACCCTGAGTAAAATATTAAAATAATTAAGTAAAGTAATAAACTAAAATGATAAAAAGTAAGATAATTTTTAAAATGATTTTAATTATTAAAAGTAAAGGTCAAATAAATAATTATTAATGGTATAATTAAATATGCATAGAATAAAGATGACATACATTTTCCTTGAATTATTCAATGAAACTCTCCTCATATACCCTATTAATTCACATCAAAGTCATAAAGTAAGGAAGCTTTATTTCAGGTTTAGCCAGTCTTAACCAAAAAAGCTTGATTAATGCATAAATATATTTGGTAAAAAGATTGTGATTATCAGTGATATCAACAAATATTGATATTTTTCAGAAATAAATTTATATTTTCTTCATGAATAACCATGAGTTCAGTCATATTATTGAGAATTACATATTAAAATATATACAGAATGATATAAAACTAAAAAAAAATCTAATTTTGTCCCTACGTCTGAAAAGAAATCTTCATTGTTTACATCTGCAATGATGAGCATATTTTAGGCATTTGTTGATTTTAGGATTGTGGATTTCAGGGATCTACTGTACTTGTTTGTATAAGGGCCTTGGTGTTTTTTAAGTTTGGCACAATTCAAGCTTCAGAAAATGAGATTTGTTGCTAAATGCTAATGAAACCGGATGCTTGTTTATGCATATCCTTTCACCGTCCGAGGGTTTTCCTGTATTTTTATAAGAATGCTTGTAAATTCCAGGATATACGGGAGAATGGTAATGAATGGGCCAATTTTTGGTTTTTAATTTTTGTAATTTTTTCTAATATATTTTTTTTTTTTGCTCAGATTTGGCTCTTCAGTTACTATAGCACAAAATTAGCACTCGCCAGGCGTCGAGTAACACTTAAAGCGTGGCGATTAACTTTATTGTCCTCACTCGCCAAACGCGATGGTTGAAAGATCGATGCCAGGGAGAAAAGGGGTGAAATTCGTTCGGAATTTACGGCGTCCAAATCGGCGATTCTCCCGAACGTAAGAAAAGAAAGTAGCAGACTAATTCTGTCTCGAATTTTCCGAAAATTTAAAGCATTCAGTTCCGGGAAAAAAAAAAAAAAAAAAGATCATCAGTCCGAAAATTTGGACATAAAAATATCGCTAATTTCGATATGGTCGCCGAAAAAAATCAATTTTGTCAACCGTTCGTAGAAAAAAATCACCAATTCCGTCAAAGAAGCGCGAAAAAACGTGAATTTCGCTCAAGGACCACGTAAAAAACGCGAATCACGTCAAAACATCGCGGACAAAACGCAAATTTCGTGAAAAGATCGCGTAGAAAACGCAACTTTCGTGAAAAGATCGCGGAAAAAACATAAATTTCGTCAAGAGATCGCGGAAAAAACGCAAATTTCGACAAAGAATCGCAAAATTCTTCAAAGTATCGCGGAAAAAAGCAAATTTCGTGAAAAGATCGCGGAAAAAACGCAAAATTCGTAAAAAGATCGCGGAAAAAACGCAAAATTCTTGAAAAAATCGCGGAAAGAACGCAAAATTCATGAAAAGATCGCGGGAAAACCCAAATTTCGCGAAAAGATCGCGGATAAAATGCAAAATTCGTGAAAAGATCGCGGATAAACGCAACTTTCGTCAAAAGATCGTGGAAAAACTCAAATTTCGTGAAAAGATCGCGGAAAAAACGCAACTTTCGTCAAAAGATCGTGAAAAAAACGCAAATTTCACGAAAAGATTGCGGGAAAAACACAAATTTCGTGAAAAACCGCGGAAAAACGCAAAATTCGTAAAAAGATCTTGGACAAACGCAAATTTCGTGAAAAGATCGCGGATAAAACGCAAAATTCATGAAAAGATCGCGGATAAAAGCAAAATTCATGAAAAGATCGCGAAAAAACGCAAAATTCGTGAAAAGATAGCGGAGAAAACGCAACTTGAGTGACAAAATCGCGGAAAAACGCAAATTTCGACAAAGAATCTCGAAAAAGAATCACAAAATTCTTCAAAGTATCGCGGAAAAACGCAAAATTCGTGAAAAGATCGCGGATAAACGCAAAATTCGTGAAAAGATCGCGGATAAAACGCAACTTTCGTGACAAAATCGCGGAAAAACGCAAATTTCGTCAAATGATCGCGGAAAAAACGCAAATTTCGAGAAAAGATCGCGGGAAAAAAAACGCAAATTTTGTGAAAAGATCGCGGAAAAAACATAAATTTCTTGAAAAGATCGCGGGAAAAATGCAACTTTCGTCAGAAGATCGTGAAAAAACGTAAATTTCACGAAAAGATTGCTGAAAAAACGCAAATTTCATCAAAAAAGCGAGGAAAAAACGCAAATTTCGTCAAAAAATCTTGAAAAAAAAAAGCAAATATTTTCAAAGAATGGCGAATAAAAACCCCACAAATTTTGTTAAAAGATTACAAAAAAACGCAATTTTGTGAAAAGATCGCGGAAAAAACGCAGATTTCGTCAAAAGATCGCGAAAAAAACGCGAAATTCGTTAAATGGTCCCAGAAAAATGCATATTAGTTAGTGCCCAGGGGGGGAGGGGTCCCCATGTGCTGTAATCTTTCTGAAAATTTCCTGTGAATTTATTTCATTGCAATTAATAGTAAAAATAAAATTTTTCAGTTGAGTGTTATCATATCGAATGGTATTTAATATATATTAGTAAATTACAATGTTGATAGTTAGAGAAAACAATTTTGTATGTAGCGTACATAACTTTGTTACTGGCCAGTGAAAAAAAATCAGTGTACTGGCCAGTGGGAAAAAATGTTAATTTTGACCTATATCAGTTACTTTACTTATTTGGTTATATAAAAAAGTCATAAAAATTGGATTAGAAAATGTCTACAATGAATGATAATAGAAAATAAAAATATAGAAATTTTGCCCATTCATCCCCACCCATGTGGATGGGGCTGAATGGGCCATTGAAGGTAATGAATGGGCCACTAAATGAATTCAATGAAAAAATGTGGAATTAATCTTTTATTCACCAAATATGACAAAATGAATGGTACTTGACATGATATGATCAAAGCATACTGAAGTAGTAAGTAATACACAATGCTTAATCAAAATTTATGAACATCAACAGAGATATTATTAAATCCCACAATTGTAGCAGAAAAATGACAAAATAATGAGATTATAAGAAAGAAATAACATAAAATATACATAAAAATAATAGATAATACACATTATGATTTAATGAAATTTATATTTTTCAAAATTAATATTAAACGACGTGGTTGTAACAGCCTATTAATTGACTATTTAGTGTAAATTTCTGGTATTATTTATTCTACCCATCAGTTTAGAATATAAACAATTATTGTAGTTTTATATCAAATGGAAAAATACTGGTAGGTGTGGTCAACAACTGTGCAGTTCACCTTAATCATTTATACTATTTAACTTGTGTTTCTAATAAATAACTGATATTTCTAAGGGTGAAAATGTGCAAATTATTTTTTAGACATCCCTATAAACCTATTCTAATTAGGAAGTAATTTAATCTAAATCCATTACAGTCAGTTATGTTTCATATTAAAGAAAAAATCAGAAAAAAAAGAAAAAACATGTTTTCATGATCAGCGCAAAGGTGGCACATTTATGACCATGATATAGTGGCCCATTCAGCTCCACCTATACTTCTGGAATATATTCAGGTTTTTTTAATACATTAAATTAAAAAAACATCTAAATACATTCTAAAGTTAGTTTACAGATATGCAAAGACTTGCTAATACACATATCTGCAATGAAATAACAGATACTTTTTAGCTTATTTATTTTACTGAAAAGGGAAAAATTTTACTTTTCAATCGGATTCTTGACCATCCTACTCTAGTGAGAAAATGGCTTCTCCCAAACGATGGAAAATTTTATGAGTTTGGTAGAACAAATAGCTTCGTCTATTGGTGACATCTAAAATAATTTTATGCAAATACTTTTTCATATTTTGTTAATGGCCCATTCATTACCACTCTCCACTATATATTTATTAAATGCAGTTTGATGCTATAATATCTTTGATATTACTTCTTTCTATATAACTGTTCAAAATAAAATTCTGTTTAAAATATTTTTGTCTACAGCCATTTTAACATGATTTCTAGAAACAAAAAAATCTGGGCCAGCCAGTTAAAGGGTTAAAATGCCACTAATTAAATGTACTATTAGATAAATTACTTTGTATATAAAAATTGATAAATGGTCTTTTTATATTAAATGCATTAATAAAAATTGTTTGTGTGCATGAAACAGTGAAAAGGTTGCCAGAACAAATGTGTAGAAATATTTGTCAAGGCCTGTATAAGAAAGAAGTACCAAAAACGTTTAATATTTCCAATTTTAATTGCTTAAAAGGTGTACAGCCAACAGAGTGAAAAAGTGTCCAAGCTGGGACTTTTTCACTCTGTTGGCCGTACGCCTTTTAACACTAAACGTACTACCGATATTTTTTTATACCTATCCCTACCGAAAGTGGTCAAATGACCCCTATATAAAAAGCTATCTATTTTACGATGTTTTGCAAAAAATATACCAGTTGATATGCTTTGGTGTATGAATATAATATTTTTATAATTATTACAAATTGTTTATTTATTAAAGTAAAAATATATATATATATATATATATATATATAATTACACAAAAGAGTTACGGAAACAATTAATTATTTCAAGAAATTCAAATATTTGATAAACAAATACTGTGCAAATTTGGTTTATGTTCACCACATATTTTTAAGATTATTTCATTCTTGATATAACCTGAATTGTTCAAACTAGAATCTCACCCAGAATAAAGTCAATTTCTAATTGCACCATCCCACATTAACCCTTTCAGGGGCGGTGGTATGTTTATGAAACCACATAATTTTAATTTCCAAACGCAACAATGGCACCAGAATTTTGATAAAATATTTTCCATTTAATATGTATGTGAAATATAGCCTTTTTCTTATTTACAAATAAATTTGTTGGTCAATTCCAGTGCTAATTATTTACTTCAACACTTTAGCATTGAAAATGATTTGCCCTTGAAAGGGTTAACAAATATGATGTAATGCAGTAGAATAAATGCTGTAATAGCAAAAATACGAAAGTTACTAATGTTCTTACAAAATGAAACATTTATACCTTTATGATTTAATATAAATTTATTCAGGGGTCAAATGACCCCTTGCGTAGTTAAGCCAAGAAAAATTTTTCTAGACAAAAAAAGTAGTTCGGAGATGAGGCATTTTAAGGAATAATATGGTCATATATTTTAATAAAAGTCGTGAAATATAAAGAAATTTCGTAATGTTTTAGTTCGAGAAATTCCAAAAAGGGTCATTTGACACCTCGCGGTAGCTTTAGTGTTAAGCAATTAAAATTGGAAATATTATTAAATTCAAGGCGCGAGAAATTTTCTACAGAAAAATTTCTAAGAATTATATAGATTTATTAAAAATGTTTGATTTATTATTTAATCTATAATCAATATATAATAACATGAGGCTTTTCTTTTATAGATACTTAGATTTGTCTTATGAGAAAGACGTCTTCTGCAACCATTAAAAAATATAAATAAAAGAAGAAACTAGGAGATTTCTTTTATACTCACACCCAAGTAGTATTTCTACATAATTTGAAGATTGTTTTTAAGCATGTGCTCAATACGAAAAATTGGTAGACTGGAAAAAAAATTTCCACCTGAAGAAATGGAAGTGCATTGGAAAATTCCTAACTTTATTGATTTAGGAAATACAATGATTGCTTCTTCAGATTTTAGATTTCTCAGTGTGAATTGGCATTTAGAAATGGATACATTTCAAAATAATTATGACCACATAGCAGTATATTTGACGAGTGATAATATTGAATTATCTTGTATCATAATGTGCATATTCGGTATAAAAAAACGTGATGGCTCAATGATCGGTATTAGGTCTTTTACACATGCATTTTGTTCTAATAAAAATAAATTCAAAGCTGATAGGTTTTTCAACAGAAATGCTTTGCAAGAAGATGAATCTGAACTGCTGCCATCGAGTACTTTAACCATCGTTTGTAAACTCAAGCATCTAAGTGATAGAAGTGACTCCTTGAAACTTAAAGGTAATTTATCTTTATTCCTTGCTTAATTTTTGTTATATAATAATAATAAATTGTTCTCAAATAAATAGTGAGAATTTTTTTAACAAAGCCTTGTAACAAAATAAAGTACTTACGTATTAACGCCACCACAGCTTAAATATATATATATACTTATATACCCAGTAGCAGAAAGTTCGAGACGGGAGACAGGCGTCGCAGATTTTCTTTTCTCTTTTGCAGATTCTTTTTCATCGAACCTTTATTTTGCTTCATATTATGTTTAGCTCTTTATTACTTAATACAAAAAGTTAAGATTATTAATTAATAAAAATTTATAAAATGCCTAAAAACACTACAGGTAAGTGATTGTTTGATTAATTAACGCTTCAGTTGTAAAAATATTTTCACCTGCAGATTATTTTTTGCCCCTGAAGTATATGTCGCAGACACTTCGAGAAATTTCTGCTACTGGGCTTATATACAGGGATGTAGTGGAGGGTATATGCCGTATACCTTCGGGATTTTTTTAAAGAACACCGTATACCCTCTGTTTCTCAAGAAAGCTATAGTATATATACTCTAGGGTATACGCTCTGCTTTGAGCGTATACCCTCTGGTTTTTTTTACGACTACACCACTGCTTATATATATATAACCATTAAATAAACATTACCAACCGCCAACAAAAACTGTGAGAGCATGTATAAAATGATATTAACAAATTGAAAAAAAAAAAAAAAAATACAGCTCCCCCAACCCACTTAACATAGATACCAAAAAACATAGTAAAAACAGCAGAAAATGAATAACAAAAATGGAATAATGGAAATTTGTAGAACTTACACAGAATCTTCAGGTCGCAAATGCCTAAAGTTCCACAAATAAAATGTGTAGTTTCATCGTCATATTAGCCATAAATTAGCTATGTATATATGTGTGTGTATATATATATATATATATATATATACAGTATAACATCTTTAATCCGGACATCTCTAATCCGGAAACTTCTGTAATCCGGACATTAGGGGCTGCTTATTCGTTTTTATTTTCAATTAAAGATCATAGATGGCGCCATAGCTCATATATGAGTGAATTTAAGAAAATTATTAAGAAAAAGGAAAAAAAAACTACCTAATATACTACTGTTTTTTAATTTTTCGTAATTTTAAAATTGTGAGAGCTTTCTGAATTACATATGTAATTAAAATACAGATGTCATTTTTTAATATTAAGTTGTAAAAAATTCTGAATTAATGTTAATTTTACTATTTTTTTCTCTCCAAAGATACAAAGATGGCGTCAAAATATCACAAAATCGGATTTTATTTTTATTATTTCTTTTAATTATTTAACTTGTGACTTCCTTCGATATTTGTAAGTGTACTATATATTTAATTTCTTACAACATTAGAAATATATATCACTATTTTAAATATGTTAATTTAATTATAAAGTTATTTTTTAAATTAATTGTAAGTCTTATTTAAATTTCCCTCTCTATATATTTTTTTATTTTTAGGATAGTTGCAATAGTTTTCATGATATTTTTGTTATTCTTGTTATCTGTATTATTTAATGAGCTTTTATAAATCAGAAATGGTAATTAAAAAATCGTATGGTTACTGTTTCTCATAATATACAACAGATGGCGACACTGCATAAAATTTATATTATTGATTTTTCTCAATATTTTCAATTATCAAGTTCCTTGCATTTTTGTATTGCCATATTAATGAGAGGTATTGTATTATTATTTATCTAAATCCATTCTAGTTTCAAAACTTCTGTAATCCGGAATCTCTGTAATCGCGACGATTCCGGATTAAAGAAGTTATACTGTATATAGGGGAGAATGGTAATAAATGGGCCAATTTTAGGTAGCTTTCTTTACAAAAAAGCTACCTATTGCAGCCGTTCGGAGGAAAGCGATTTAAAAAAATTTTGGTATATTTTCATCGATCATGACCCCCAGACCCCGAAACCACCCTCCGTTCAAAATTGATATATATATATATATATATATATATATCTGACCTATGTCATACTGTAACTCTCGTATTTATGAACCAATTTGTATGTAATTCGGTGTGTACATAGTACATACCAATGTCTCGACCGAGTTCGTTGGCCAGCTTCATCCGCTATCTTGTTTTAAAATGGCGGCCATTTAAAAATTTAAAAAAAATTTAAAATTTAAAATGTGGTACCAAAAATTTGAAAATGGAAAAATATTTTTTTCTTGTGTATTTGACCTTTATACAAAGACTCCGTAGCAGTTTTTGTTTCGTCTATATCTTAAAAAATGGCTGAGTTATAGCATTTTGAATTTCTAGCGAAGCTGACATTTCGAAACGTCCTGAATTTTGTCACGCGATAAAAGGCGTATTTATGAACCGATTTGGATGTAACTTCGTTTATACATAGTACGGACCAATGTCTCGACCGAGTTCGTTGGCCAGCTTCATCCGCCATTTAAAATTTTAAGAAAAATTTAAATTTGAAATGTGGTACCAAAAAATTGAAAATTGAAAAAATATTTTTTTCTTATGTGTTTGACCTCGATAAAAAGATTCGGGAGCAGTTTTTGTTTCGTCTATATCTTAAAAAATGGCTGAGTTATAGCATTTTGAATTTCTAGCGTGACTGACATTTTGAAACGCCCTGATTTTTGTCACGCGATAACAGGCGTATTTGTGAACAGATTTGAATGTAACTTGGTCTGTACATAGTACATACCAATGTTTCGACCGAGTTTGTTGGCCAGCTTCATTCGCCATCTTGTTTCAAAAGGGTTGCCATTTAAAAAAAAAATTAATTTAAAATTTAAAATGAGGTATTAAAAAACTGCAAAATGAAAAAGATTTTTTTTTATGTGTTTGGCCTTGATACAAAGATTCTGGAGCAGTTTTTGTTTCTGAAAATTTGTTCTTTTGTTTATATCTTAAAAAGTGGTTGAATTATAGCACTTTAAATTTCTATCATGGCTAACACTTTGAAACGATCTTGTATTTGTCTCGCGATACCACACGTATTCGCCTATTTCGATGGAAGAAGGCATGTGGATAGTATACATCAATATCTCGACCAAGTTCGCTGGCCAGCTTCATCAGCCATCTTGTTTCAAAATGGCGGCCATTAAATTAAAAAAATATATATTTAAAGTGAGGTGCAAAAAAATTCGAAATTGAAAAAGGTTTCTTTCTTAAGTATTTGACCTTGATATAAGGATTTAGGAGCATTTTTTGTTTGTCTTTATCTTAAAAAATTGCTCAGATATAGCAGTTTCAATTTCTAACGTGGGTGACATTTTGAAAAATCTGATTTTTTGCCTGCGACAGCACTCGTATGTATCAACCGATTCCGATGTGAGTGAGCATGTGCACAGCAATTACTAAGGTCTCGACCAAGTTCACTGGTTAACCTCATCCACCATGTTGTCTTAAAATGGCAGGCACTTTAAGAAATCGCCGAATTTGGCAGCGAAATATAAGTTACTTTAAATAAAAGCAGCTTGGATAAAGCTGACTAATTTTGCGAAATTCTCATTCATAATGATTTAGTATTGAATCTCCTACATTCGGTTTCCACTTAATTGAGCTTCGTGTGTTTGAATAATATAAGTTGGTTTTTTTTAAAATAAGGAATATGAAAGCTACCTCTTCCTCCCGGCACTGGCCGGAAGGACTTTTTGGTTTGTAATTTTTTGTAATAATTTTTTTTTTTTTCGTCAGAATTGGTTTTTCAGTTACTTTACTTATTTGGTTATATAAAAAAGTCATAAAAATTGGATTAGAAAATGTCTAATGAATGATAATAGAAAATAAAAATATAGAAATTTGGCCTATTCATTCCCACCCATGAGGCTGGATGGGCCATTGAAGGTAATGAATGGGCCACTAAATGAATTCAATGAAAAAATGTGGAATTAATCTTTTATTCACCAAATATGACAAAATGAATGGTACTTGACATGATATGATCAAAGCGTACTGAAATAGTAAGTAATACACAATGCTTATCAAAATTTATGAACATCAAAAGTGATATTATTAAATCACATAATTGTAGCAGAAAAAATGACAAAATAATGAGATTATAAAAAAAAAATAACATAAAATATACATAAAAATAATAGATAATACACATTATGATTTAACGAAATTTATATTTTTCAAAATTAATATTAAACGACATGGTTGTGACAGCCTAATAATTGACTATTTAGTGTAAATTTCTGGTATTTATTCTACCCATCAGATTCAGAATATAAACAATTATTCTAGTTTTATATCAAATGGAAAAATACTGGCAGGTGTCTGCAATACTGTCAACAAGTGGACAGTTCACCTTAATCATTTATACAATTTAACTTATGTTTCTAATAAATAACTGATATTTCTTAGGGTGAAAATGTGCAAATTATTTTTAGACATCACTATAAACCTATTTTAACTAGACAGCAATTTAATCTAAATCAATTACAGCCAGTTATGTTTCATATTAAAGAGAAAATCTGAATCAAAGAAAGAAAAAAACATATTTTCATGATCAGGGCAAAGGTGGCCCATTCATGACCATGATATAGTGGCCCATTCAGCCCCTCCGATACTTCTGAAATATATTCAGGTTTTTTTAATACATTAAATTCAAATAACATCTAAATACATCCTAAAATTAGTTTATAGATATGCAAAGACTTGCTAATACACATATCTGCAATGAAATAATAGATACTTTTTAGCTTATTTATTTTACTGAAAAGGGAAAAAATTTACTTTTCAATCAGATTCTTGACCGTCCTACTCTAGTGGGAAAATAGCTTCTCCCAAATAATGGAAAATTGGATGAGTTTGGTAGAACAAATAGCTTCATCTATTGGTGGCATCTAACAAGGAGAGGGCCAACCTTGTTAATCACAGATTTTGATTATTTTAAATACGCAAGCATACTTATTACAAATTTAAAAATCTTTAATATGCAAAAAATCGGTTGTAATTTAATTCTGATGCTAATTTTTAATATGATTATGCTTGTTACTTTAAAAACAGAATAATAGTATTATCTCATTGACTTCCTTTGTTAAAGCAATGCGTAAATGATGTTTCTTTAAAATCACGAATTGACACAATTGCTCAATATCATTGCAACGATAAAGAATATATGAAATACATTTTAAAAGTGATTTTTAAAAAAATATAACAGTTTTATGATGTTTTATTACAACTATTCAGTTAAAAGTAAAAAATTAAATAGGTTAAAATTATAATTGATATACAATATTAAAAATTTTAATTGACAGTGAGATTATTAAGTTATACTTACAAGTAAATTTATAAAACAAAAAATGAGAAAAACAAATGTAGCGCATTCAGGTATCGAACCCGGGCCCGCCAATCAGCCGGTTATCACCATACCAACTGAGCTACGACTGACCTATCATTGTTGTAGCAAAGTAAGTATTTAAGTTGTGCACTAATATTAGACCCCCCGGTTTCTCAAGAACTAAGGAGCATTGGATAAAATCCGTTGAACCTGACACTAAGGGGCCTGTAACCTACAACATATATTAAAATAATCAAAATCTGTGATTAACAAGGTTGGCCCTCTCCTTGTAAAATAATTTTATGTGAATACATTTTCATATTCTGTTAATGGCCCATTCATCCCCATGGCCCATTCATTACCCTACTTATTATTATGTATACTTATTATTATTGCTGCGGTGGCGTTAATACGTAAGTACTCAAAATAATTAAAGTGAATTAGTAAAAAGAAAACAATATTGAACATCTCCAATCTTGACCAATTTAAAAAAGTCAGCAAGTTCTTTAACCCGGGAGAACTCCCTGCATGAGATTTTCTCTCACAGTCGTACTTTTTTAAGACTCTTATTTAAACCATTTTTCATTTTAATTAAAATTTCAAAATGTTTTACAGTTATTTTACCTATTTTGTGAATAAAAGTACTAAGCCAACCAAAAAAAGTTGATATTATATGAATGTAAAGTAAAAGAAAAGCAATTGGGCATTATCACTAGCGAGTTCTCCCAGGTTAAGTAAAACAGGTAGCGAAATTGAAATACAGCAGACTCCCTCAAATCCACGCATCATCACAGACAGAGCCATCCTTAGCGAAAGCGAGGCCGGGTGCCAAGAGCTTTTGCGAGGCCTTTCACTACCAAACTAGTTAATACCTTTCCATTCCAAAACTAGTTAATACCAGTTTAACTTTGTTCTTTTATTCATCTAACAGAAATTTCGAATAGTAATTTTTGCTTTAATTAATGACAGACATACCGTGATTAAATAAAGTGAAGGTAACTATTCGAAAATTCTGGTAGAAATCCACTAAATTGGCAACACTACTTCCAACAACGCAATCGCTTTTTGAAAAATGAAAAAACCTCTCATGGCATACACAATGGCACACCACGGATTACTCTTTTTAGTGTGGAGAGGTGGGTAGTCTGATTTAGTAGAGGTTTATACAGGCTCGAGCTGATTTCCTTTCATAATACTCTTAGTCAAGGGATTAATCGATTAAATTACTCGACCAGACCACTTCATATTATGGTTGCAAAGAATGTGATAAAGATGAAATGTTTTATCTTAAACTCTATTCTTTATTTAATTGTAACCTTTTTAAAATGTTTGATTTAATTGGCATATATTAAAAATGTTAATATTTTTAAATTGTTAAAAAAAGAAAAAAAAAAATCTAAGTCATCAAACTTTCTTAAAGTTTCCTTTTACCTAAGAACCTTTAAAAAATTAATCTTTCATAATTTTTTGACGTTTTAAATCTTTAGTCTCAAGGTCTGGAAGATGAGGCTTCAACTCCTGGCTTCTGCGTCGTGTTTATGTGATAGGACATACGTTATGCGTGAGGTAGATGTCTGCACGGGCTTGGCTCAGATTGAAAGAAAGCTATCTTTGCCTGGCCCAGTGAAAAAATTAAAGTTTGGCCCAGGCCGGGCTCAATTATATTTACAGTGTTTACGTCCCTGCCCGGCTTGTACAAAAATCAGTAAAAATAGGCCCGACCCATGTAAAAATTAATTAAATCAGGCTCAATCTGACCTGACTCAATTTCTACAAAAAATTCCAATTTTATTAACACACAATTAACCCTAGAACTACCGAAAATTTTACTCAAGTTTTATAAAAATATTACACATCAGAATTCTTATTTAAAACTATTGAACTTATTTACTTAACTCATTATTGTCTGGTTTACATATTTAGTTTATTTTAAAGAAATTTCTGGTTAGAATAAATATTTCGAATGTACCCATCGGGTCCATTGGACCCGTCTGGTAGGCGGAGGGTTAAGATTTTTTTTTAAGAGCACTACGTACGCATATAGGGGAATTTTTTACAGTATATTTTAGACTACTATGTGTTCCCAAGCCAAAAAATGCACAATAGTAATGTTAATGATTACGTCGATGCTTCAACTTTTCAACATTCAAATAAAGATTCATTAAAAAAATTATGTAGTTTAGAATAAAAGAAAAAAAAAGGTTGAAATATCATATATTTGAAGCTGTATGTGTATATAAAATAGATTTTTGAAAATATTTCTCTGAAATTTATTAAAGCTGTTTGTTCTCAAATCCAAAGGAGTTACTTTCTGACAAATTTCTGATTACATTTTTCTTCGGAAACGCATAAAATTGGCAGGGGTCTTATTTGGATGCTATGATTTTGAGTTGCATTTTTCATTTTTTGGTACAGGCAAAAGATCTTTCAGAAAAAACTGTCAAAAATGACCTTATGAATAGAATTTTCGGAAGCGACAGCACGGGAAAGATGAAAACCTGCCGTCAGTTGACAAGAATCGAGTATAATAATAAGTTAAGTAATTTATTTATCAAAAAATATAAAATGCTATTCGATTCCTAATCACTTCAATAATCAGGCCTGTCAATTTTATGCCTTTACAGTTAAAAATGCGTCAGAAAATGTGTCGGAAACTTTCGCTCTGTTATCACTATTACTATTTTGACAAAGCATATCGGCTGCCCGACACACAATGAGAACAATTAAATCCAATTCTGGCCGGCCTGGACTATGTAGAGAAAAAATGTAAGCCTGATTCCGGCCTGGCTGAAGTCTTCTGAAGAAAATCAAGACTTGTCTCAGACACGATGTAACTGTCCAGTGCCGATCTCTACGATGGACATGTTATATTTCTGTATTGACGTCATAAAACAAGCATAGGGCTCATGCAGCACATTTATGCTTATTCCCCCGAAAGTCCCATCCCCTGAAAATGCTTCATGTTTATTTTATCGGCTTCGTTTAAATTTTATAATGGGCTGATAGGTCCGCTTAATTTTTTATTGGGAAGACTGACCCATTTATTTTTTTTATTTTCTATTTTATTTTATTTTATTTTTTTGTTGGCTTTGCCTTCGTATTGCCGGGTTCGGGCCTCTGGCCAAGGCTGGGCCTGTGAAGACCTCTAACGTGACGGCAGAACACCGATATTCGTGTAATTAAAGAAGAAACTTGATTACACAAGAATCTGCTTGTTAGTTGTTACATTACAAATAGTCATTAAAATAATAGTGAGCAGTTTGTCAAAATCATCAGGACCACCTAACTCTTAACAAAGTAACATTCAGTTCATGCGCCTGTCCAGACTGGTGCTGCTGTCTGTGCCAGGGTTAGAAATTGGGATTTTTAAGTAAGGCGTCAAATGACGCCTACAATTTATTTTCTAGGCGCCAAACTGCATTTCATGCTTGCAATTTTACGTTGTATCGTATTTTCTCATTTCTTTTCACAACCATGTTAACATTAATATTGTTCCTATTTTTATGTGTTAAGGGTAAGGGGGTATATATTAAAAACACTATCATTGTTAATCACTAAAACAAAGTAAAAACTGGTTTTCTATAAAACAGTAAAATTTGATTAAACTACAACATATGGATGCTAGAAAAATGTTTAACTAATTATTTTTATATAGCTTATATGAATACAAAAGTTGAAAATACAAAAATCACAAACAAAGAATACAAAAATTAAAATAATATCTTGAATTAAAATCAGGCCTCCTAACTCGTTAAATTTTTAAAATCAGGCCTCCTAACTCGACCGAGTGTTACATCAGAGTACCATAAATTAATGGCTTTTTGTGGATTGAAATTATCTAATGTTGGTCCATACAGTTTTATTAAAAGAATGTCATTGATCAAATTCAGTGACAAACGATTCCTTGTGTTTGTCTTAATAAGATTAAGTTGGCTGAAACCCCTTTCACATTCAGCAATGCTCAAGGGAAGAACCATAACAAATTCCAAAATTTTCCTGATGTTATAAAAACTCGTATTAGATTTGGATTCTGCGATTAATCGCTGCCAAGCAGCTTTGCATGGAATATTTAACTTATCTTTAGTCCACATTTTATAGTCAGAGAATTCCTCGATTAATGCATCTTTATTAATGTTTTTTCTTACATTGTGTGGAAGATTATTTATGAGTTCTTCTAATTGATTATTAACTTTGTTCTCATCATCTTCTTTCAATTCATAAAGGGAGCATGGGTCAAATATTTTTAAATTTGCAAAGATGGTTTCATTTGTCATATTATAGAACCGTTTATTTAAAGATTCTATTATTTGAGTTATAAGCTTTCTCCGGTCTTCTTCAAACAAACGTAAATTCGAATCATTCCGAGACAGTGTTATATCTTTATACTTTACTTCAGTACCTTGAAAACTCTGGGCATTTTTAAACTCCTGAAGGCTTTTTGCATCTCCAGAAATCATTTTTGAAAGTCTTTCTTTACTAGATTCAAACTTTACAAAAAAATCGCTCAGAAGCAAGAACTTTTGCTGAAAAGTTTCAGAAAGTCTTGCAAGAATGTGAGAAATATCTTCATATAAATGAAGGAAATTCAAAAATCTTTCACATTTCAAGGTTTTTAAATATCCTCTTAATTTTGCACATTCTGTCTTTTCTTTTTCAGCAGCAACAACCTGTTCCATATGAATTATAACTGCATGCCAGTTCTTAATAAGAACCTGAACAGCTCGATGCCGTGATTGCAACCATCGAATGCCATGCAAACCAACAGGCCGCAAAACTTTTTCATCAAGGATTTCGGAGAGCGATTTAAGTTCCCTTGTACGTTTGGCACTGTTGTGGTAAAAGGAATAAATTCCTTTAATTGTGTCTTCAACATTAGTAACATACCTCACACATTTTAGTGCATCAGCTAAAGCTAGCTCTAATCTGTGTGCTACACAGTGAACTGTTGCTAAATCTCCACAGTCGTCCTCCATTAATTTGACAATACCAGAAACAGGTCCCATGTTTACGCTAGCACCATCAAAACTGACTGCAACCAGTTTTTCCTTCCAATCTGGTATAAATTCTTGTACAGCAGTTTCTATTGTGGATTTTATTCCAGAAGCACATTCATTTTCGCATTCTTTCAAATCAATAAAAGTACATCTTACATCTCCTTCATACAAATAATAAACATATATTATTTCTGATGATATTGTTGCCCTGTCAGTGGATCCATCAGCCATCATAGAAAAAAAATCAATTGAAGAAAACTGTTCTTTAATTTCTGATCTCATGCTTTCTGCAATATATTTAACGAATTGTTTAGCTGCTTTAACATTCACATATGTGTTGCCAAACTTTATTCCATTTTTTTGTTGGAGTGCACATAAACTGGGAAAGTCATCAAAAGCATAATCCTCTTTAGCAATTAGATATGCTGTATTGAAGAGCTTTTCCATATTCGAAAGTAATTGGGAATCCATTTTCTTAACTGCAGACATCAGTGGTGTTTTAGATGGATTATATCTTTGGCTAATTTTGCTTTGCAAGAATTATAATGCGTAGCAGACATACTATGCTTTTTTACCTGAAAAAAAAATAATATTTTAATACAAACTCAAAATAAAATTCATTAATTTTTTAAAAAAGGCCAGAACTTTTTAATTAAATATTTTTTATGTGCTGTAAAAATGATGAAAAATTTAAAAATGACTTAATTTTTCTTATTAATTTTAAGTTATTTATTCACCTACATAGAGATGTTGCAAAACAAAATAAAATTACAGTATGCTACTTATCCCTCTCTCCCCCCTAAAAAAGTAAATCTTTTATTAAATTATACATTAAAATATATATATATATATATATATTCCTCTTGGTAGAATTTTAATCCAAAACTAATGAGGATATAAAATTTGTACTATTGATTATTCAATTACTGGAAATATTATCAATTTTTTGGTAGTATATTATTCTAGGCCGAATGTTCTGACACAATAATAATTAGAAATCGACCGACCGAAACTTTCATTTCATTTTCGGCCTAAAATCCAAGTTTTGCCGAAAATGAAATCGGACCAAAACTCGACAGAGATTGTGTATTCCAAATCTTCTTTCGAATATTTTCAACTTTACTCACGGCTGAAATGAGACTATTGCTATGAATTCCATTGTTTATAATTATCAGTCATGACTGACTCAGACGTGAATGCAAATTATAAAGCAAGCAACACATATTTGCCTAAACTGTTTTACGCGCTCATTAAAAGCTGCAGCCTTAAAAAAAAAAAATAGAGAATTTTTAGTTTGAAACTACAGAACTGTTTTGACTATTCTTTGAGAAAGTTCTAGTATAACATATAATCATTTACAAACAGTATTATAAAAAATAAACCTACATTGTATGTATACCTAAAATCAAAATATTTTAAAAGTATAAATAAAATTCTTGTAATTAGAAAATATTTCTGTATTCGTTGATAAATTAATTACGTTTTATTTTATATGGAATTATAATTTTTTTATTTATATCCCAAAATAAAAAATTTTGGGACTAAGGCACTCAGAGCCAATTTTGGCCACACTTATAATTAATAGTTATAAATATTTAATAAGCATGTATAATTAATAATTATATAAATTTAATAAAAACATATAATTAATAATTATGTATGTATTGATTACTGATTACTTTAAAAAAAGTTCCAATGTTTTTGTTTTCGGCCGAAAAGAGAAAGAACGCCGAAATTCCGTTTCCATCAATTCAATCCTTAATAATTACGGCTATTGCCAATTATCCTGCATGCTTACCAGATAACGGATGTTTTTAAAATAGAATACGAAAAAAAAAAAAAAAAAAATCTCCACACAGTTTCTTTCTGCATAACAAAATGTTATCCATCCAAAGCAGATCATCTTATTTTGATAACGTTTCCAACCTCACGGTGTTTAAGTAAACAAAACAAACCGCATTGGTTCTTCTTTAGAATTGTTCTATAGTGAGTGATTTTTGTAGAGGCTCTAATTTTCTAATCACTTATTACATTATAATAATAAAAATTTGTTTCACTGCGTAATTTACTATGTTTGCAACTTGCTGAAAATTTCAAGAAAATCCCTTTATTAACAACGAAGATAATCTTTTATTTATTATTTTTTTTTTTTAATAGTAAGGAAAAGCACAAGCAGAGCTGGCTTTTCATTTATTTTTCTTTTGTATACTTATTCTGTTTGCTTGCAGCGCAATAATTTCTTTTTTCCGCTGAAACATTTGCAGAGTTCTTTTTATATGTGAGGTTGAATATGAATAGAATTTGAATAGTTGCTCTCGCTTTAAAGAGGGAAAAAGAAATTACAATGAGGCTACTTGTGCACGGCTGTTCTAAGATCCAAAGTTACTTTCTAAATTAAATTAGTTTTTGTTTAAGAATGCATGAAATTGGGAGTTGATTTCTTACCAAGAAACTAATGTAATCGAATAGCGTTTTCCATATTTGGTAAATACATCTTTTAGAAATTATTTTCAAATTTAATTATTTTTTTATTTATTTTAAAATATTTAAAAATTTTTTAGGGCATTTTATTTTAAATATTTACGAACATATCGCGTAAAGTAACAATTTATTTCTGATAGGTGGTTCTGATGAGTTTTTCGTTTTTGGGAAATAAATTATTTATCGCGATTCGTGTCACATGACGACACTTTTCGACTTTCCCGAATTGCGACGTCGGAAATTAGGTTCAAAATGCCGCATTTTGATAGTATTTCTGAATAATCAACTTAGGAAAAAAAATATGCAAAGTAGATAATATTGTGAGTGAAATTTGAAATTAATTTCAATTCGCATTATCGGCGATAAAGCTAAGTAATAGGTTCAAGTAATTGATAGTTCCCGATTTTGCAATTTACTCAGTGGAGAGATGAGTGACAGTGAATATTATTTTATAAAAGGAAAATAATAACAGAACAAATTATTCTTAGAATGAAATTACTTACCGTTTCATATCTCAATGCTGGACATCCATTAACAAAGTTTGTCTCTTCCGGTTTAGCATATTCTTTACATAGGGTACATAGCATCAAATTTTCTTCTTGAATGAGCCATGGGTGCTCTTTTTTCCATTTTAGGAATGTTGAATTGCTGACTTCTTTGCGAATTAATTTAGAATTCTCATTGTTAGAATCTAGCGGTTCTTTATTTTCGATTTTTAAACGTTTATTTGGAAATGGTAAGGAAAAAAACGAAGTTATATCGCGTTTCGCCATTTTTAAACACTCGTGTCATCTAGAAGCTATACTGAACTCAAATATCAATTTTAAACCATGCTTTCAAACAAGTAGTGCAATAATTTTAAGGGTGTGGTTTTTAAGGTAAGTTTTATTAGTTATTGGTTAAAATCAAGTTAGCTTAGAGGTGATTAGGTGCATAGCAGTTTTAAACCAGGCTTTTGAACTAAGTGCGCAAGCTTTTTAGAGACAGGTGCCTCTCTGGTCAGTTTTATCAGTTATTGGTTAAAAAGAAGTCAGCTAGGAGGTGATTGACAAATCCTATTGACCCCCCCCCCCCCCCACTGCACGCACGTGAAGAACACCTGTTTTCCATAAAAGAATGGACAGTAGCATGTGTTTGAAAAAGAAGGGAAAAAAAGAATAACAAAGAAAGAAACAGGCTATTTCAGACGTGACAAAACGACTATGTAAAAAAAAAAAAAAAAAAAAAAAAAAAAAAAAAAACTTGCGCTAAAGAATGAGAGCGTTTTTTAAACAAAAATTAAAGTGGGAAAAAGCTAGTCGTCAAATTTGACGACTAGGTATAATTGTCTAGTCGTCAAATGCAATAATTTAGTTGCATTTGGCGACTAACGACCGCTAATTTCTAACCCTGGTCTGTGCTAAAGTATAATAATAGTTATAGATTATATATAAGATACAAACAATCTATTCTCTTGTCGAGCGTCCACACCTTGCATTGAGTACTTTATTCACAAAACATTTTACCTTTTATAGACATTTTTACACACAAATTTTATTATGAAAATTTTTATGTTTTTGCTTTACTCACAAAAAAATTAATAATAAATATTTAGGCTTTTTTTCGGGTGCAAGACCTTCCTAGGCCCTGTGCGGCTGCACCTGTCGCACACCCCTAAGGACGGCTCTGATCACAGATGTAAACAATGAAGCTTTCAGTTCAGATGTAAGGACAGAATTACAGAATTTTTTAGTTTTATATCTTTCTGTATCTATTTTAATATGTAATTCTCGATAATATGACTGAAGGGCCTTTCCATTGTGACGGGTGTGACATCCAGACACAATTTTAAGAGGTTATATCTGTGTTTTGGGCAATAAATTAGCTAATAAATTCCTGAAAAGTATTTAAAATATGTTTTTCCATGCATTTGCTTGAATAATTGTGCAAACACGAAACTTCAATAGCTTTCAATTAAAGCAAAAAAAATTTAAAATCTTGTGACGGGTGTGACTCTTCTCCGTACATGAGTTTTCACTATCATACACATTTGTTATAATTCCTGTGAATATTTAAATGTTTCGTTATTAAAACAATTTTTTTCTAATAAAAGAGATTCAGATTAAACTTAATGCATAATTTTCATAATAAATTTTAATTATTTTAATGTATAGGAAATTTTTTTCAGCTGTGACGGGTGTGACATCATGCAAAGTATACAATTTTAAAGTTATTTACCAAAAAAAAAAACAGCGATGGGTATTAACAGAAAATTTGACAATAGCTAATATACAAACAAAATTTAATAAAACTAACATCTTTATGCCGTTAGTTTAAAATTTGTAGTGCTCCCTACTTGTTATAAGTAATGGGGTAGCTATTTTTTTTACAATGGCAAAAAAAGTTTTCAATTGAGATATCATCTTTCTCTGGCCAAATCCAGTGTGGTCCACTAGCTTGCATGTATTTCAAGCTTATTTCTTCCCTATGGTAGTTGATATTCAAGACATTACCGTAGTACAAGATACAAGCTATTGTGCTTTTTGTTACTGGCCAGGGAAACCACAACATAGTCTCAGATATTTAAATCTGATGTTTTCAAAATCTTTCTGGGGGGAGATTCACAATTAACAGTGACTTACCTCCCTTAGTGTTGATTCTGTAGTTTACCAATCAAAAAGTTGATACTATCAGCACTTACCTTAAAGTGGTGATAAGACTTGATGTCTTCCAATCCTTCTGTCAGCATCTGTTTCATTTCCAGTATTTTCTCTGCTGACACATATAATGTCTTTATTGCACCAATCTCCTGTGCACATTAAAAAAAAAAGCCAAAGCAGAATTAACTATTGCTTTTCTGGACTTGAGCAAAAGCCACCCTTGACTTTATCAATCCCCCAATTCTGTCAACTGCTCCTTCACCATGAGAAGTGGCCAAATGTTCCATTCACATGTTAGCTTAAAATCTTTGATAAAGAAGCACAAGTTCAAAATGTTGTTTTTAAACAGGGCTGCACAGCCATCAGAAATTTTTTTTCACCGTTTTCAGTTGGGGAAACTCTGTTTTCAGACTAGTAGTAATGGCATTAAAAATTCCCATACGGCATACTTATTTAACATACTGCAATTTGTTATTGATTACTATATTATTACATAAAAGCGAATCACATTACCTTTCAACGATGCAAAGCATGTAAAAATGGTGATTTGAGGATGAGTTCAGTAAGCACTCTGGATCTCATTTTGAGAGACAGCACTATAGTTCTCGGCAAAGCCCACTTGTATTATTGCTTCAGTGTCTCCCACATTATTTTTCGCTTCTTCAAAGTAACTGGATTGAGTTACAGTTATGTAAAGAATATTAATAATAAATTTTCATTTTCTTGAAAATCTATTAAAAGTTAAAGTAAATTTCTATCAACTCACAATTTGCTAAAATAATTCAAATATATATATTTTATGATTTATCTTTTTTTTTTAAGCCACATTTGTCTTAATATGTTTAGAAACAATAATGATTCAACCTTACACTTCATTTAAGAAACTTTTAAATATATTTCTAAACAATTTAAAATGTTATCACACCTGTTACAAGGATTTTGTCACACTAAAATTCCACACAAAATAAAAATTTAATGAATTTTTAATATTTCATATTTATTCAGACTTGCAATAGTTAGACTTTCAGAAAGTTTCATGTATTTTTTAGAAAAAATGAATTTTGTATAAATAACTTGAACATCTTTTTTGTGACGGGTGTGACAAAGAGACAGTATAAATATATTTGCATTAAAAATCGGGTCTTTTAAATTATTTTGAAAAATTAGGTGTTTTAAAAGGTAAACAAAGGTCACAAATAGTAATATATGCACATAGAGTGAAAATGCTGCTGTTTTAAATATTGCATCTGACAGAATGAAAATACCTTATTTTACATTCTAGAAAGTTTTTTAAATTTTTGTAACTCTGACCCTAGATAAACCACAAAAGAATAAGTTTTACAGCTTAGTTCTCTGTAATTTCATATGTGTCATATTTTTACCTTTAATTTGATATATTACTTGTAAGAATAAAAGAAGTTTGAAATTTTAACCCTCATGTCCACTTTTTCATGGAAATTCCCTGAACCCATTTTCCACTTCATATTGAATAATTTTGTGATTTTGTTCAGTGTTGTAGTTGTAAAAAAATGAGACGGTATATGCTAAAGTTATGGACGTTCACAAATAGAGTATATGCCAATGTTTTGCAAAAACTACCCAACCGAATGGTTTGAAATTTAATCTAATAATAGAATCGTTGCAGAATTTTGTCAAGTCATTTCAAATTTTATGAAAATCGAATCAAAACTTAAAAAGATATTAATAAAAGTTTTCTTCATTCTATTAAATCCTATCATTCGTAATTAATTCAGTGGTATCCCTTGATAAGCCATGATTGTAAGTTGCCATAGTGATTCATCTTGTTTAAGATGGAGTCTTATTATTTCCATATTACTGAATTTAATATATAGAATCATTATAAATTTTGTATTTATTCTTTATCGCATAAGAGTGCAACAGCTATTTCACCAAGATCTGAATATTTATAAAACTGATTATAGTATGAACACGCCTCATTTGCCACATTTGACGTACAATTTCCGACTTGTTTCTTCTAACGGAATATGAAAAATATTACCAACATTTCATTTTTAATACACACAAAAACAAATATTACATGTGTGTAGATTGGGAGATGTCCATTATTCAGAGGTAGAATCCTACAAATATATAAGTGTTAGAAAGTGTTCGCTAAATAGAGTTATCTGCTTTTTGGGAGTGTCCATTTTGCTGGTCTTATTGTAATAGATTTTTAACTTGAAAAAATATTTTGGACATTCTTTTGAAAAATCAGGTCAATTCTGAATCCGACCCGCAAGAGTGAAAATCTAACCCGAATCGAAACAATGAAAAGTCAACCCGAACCATAACGAAAAAATGTAGCGCAACCCAATACAACCTGAACTGCAGGTCGGGTAGTGCAGGTAAAAGTGGGTAACCTGACCCAGCACAGGACTCTAGTTGGGTTTCTCAACTAGAGGTTTGGTTTTACATCCCATTTCGTCAGGTTGAGTGTGATGAATTAGATTTCACATTCAACCGAGAATTAAGCCCACAATGCGAGGATGAGGAATTAACGAGTTAAAAGTTGGTAAGGCTGCAACCGCAGCGCAAGATTTTTCTCAGGGTTGTTGTTCTTGAAGTTATCCCATCTTGTGCTGCAATTGCTGCCTTGCCATAATTTAAGAGTGAAGGGTGCCAGCCAAGTCTGTCATTCCAGGTGGCTCAGGTGAAAGAGCATTGGTGCACTGAATTAAAGACTTAAGTTCGAACCCTGGCCGGGATACTTTTTCACTCTGCTGGTTTTACACCTTGTTAGCAATTATGAATAAAAATTCATGTAAATAAATTTAGATTTCTTAGGCGTAAGTCATCGTTTAAAATTATTACTGTATATTTCCATAAGCCAACAATTTTTGGGCATTTTTTTGTCTTCAAAGTGGAGGGGTCGACTTAAACACGAGTAAAAAAAAATTCCTAAATTGATGTTCTAAAGTAAATAAAAAAGAGGGTAAATATGAAAAACATAAAAAATGCTTACACATTTCTAAAAATACTTTAATATTCCATTCTTTTACAGTGAAAAAAGTCACCAATCATCATTCACTATCCAAGTCATAATCAGAATTTTCAAGCTACTCCTCAAATTCGCTTTCATTCATCTTTTAGTACATCAATATGAATATCGTTAGTGTCTAATTCATCGTCATCGCTATCTTCTTCAAAAATTTCATCATCCTAAAATCCATCCACCCCATTACTGATGTAACATTTTTTGAAAGATCGAACAATTATTTCTTGTGGTAATTCAAGCCAAAAATAGGAGGCGGTTTGGTATTTTATGAACTAGCAAGTCATAACAGGACGTGAAAGACCCAGTTAAAGAGATTTCGCCGCATGCCAAGACAGAATAGAAGATATCAATGATTTCGGAAAAGGCATTTTTTTCTATTAGCTATGCACAAAAAAGTGCTAAGTTTTTGTTTGCTGAATTTTTCATCATATTTTTTTAACATCGGCTTATATACGAGTTTCCAATTTTAGACGATTTTTCACTGAAAAGTCGTATACTTGGCTTATACACAGAAATATACGGTACATAAAATGTTTTATAAATAAAATATTTGGTGCAGGTAAGCAGGTTGCACACACTTGAGAAGAGAGTAGGTTGTTTGTATGTTATATTCAATCTATAGACATTCCTATACTTTATCCTAAGCAGCACTAGGTGTGCAACATATCTGGACGGCACATGAACTGCATGTGAATTGTTAAAGGGTCAGTGCTGCTGCTGATTCTGACAAACTGTTCCTTATTATTTTAATGATTATTTGTAATTAACAACACAGATTTGCTTTCCTCCTTGTATAATCTGATTTCTCTTTTTATTATGCAAATATTGATGTTACTGTCCACATGCATAATGTCCTGCCAGTGTAAACTCTGTGGGGAGTCAAGGAATCAACCCCCAGATCCTGATACTAAACTGCAGATTTAAAGTCTCCCAAAATTATGGAAGTTTCATGCTTTTAAAGATTCTTAGAAAAAAGAAATTTTTGAGAATATCGATTTTGACTTGAAATTGTTCCTATTTTTAAATTCTCTCATTAAATTAAATATATTAACATGTTTAATATTTACTAACTAAATCAAAGTATATTAAAATTAAAAAAAGAATAGAGTTTATAGGTCAAAAATTTCATCTTTATCACATTCATTATTGCCATAATATGAAATGGACTGATCTAGAAATTTAATCAGTTAACTTTTTGACTGCTTCATTTTTTATTAGAAAAGCTTGTATCTGTCGACTATTTTTTCCATTCTATTTGTAGCACTTTTACAGAAAAATAATCTTTGCCGTACACTTCTATGACATTTTCAAGAGAAATCTACCATAAAGAAATTTTTTTGTAAATAGTAGTATGAATAAAATTTTAAAATATTCTGTACTGGCAGCGAATTTAATAATAATTAGATAAATAATAATTAGTGGCCTACTACTTTAAAATGAAAATTTGCATTTTTCAGGTTATATTTAGCAGGTACACCAATCTCCAACAAATGAAATTATGTTTCTCAGTAATTGGATGGTCAATTGAGTCCTGATTCAATAATGATTTTCGGTTATTAATTGCCTGGACAATCAAATTAAAAACCTCATTTTTATTTTTTATGTACTTTTTGTAATTTTCCTTTCTTTGTAAGGAGACTTCTACAATTTCATTATTTTCTCCTGCATTCATTTTTTTTTTACCCTTTTTCAATTATTTTATAATGTAATGTAATGTAATCTGTATTGATTTTCCATTTTTTATAGTATAAATTTTAAAATATAATCAGAAATAATTTTTACAAAAGGGCAATTCCATTGTAACAGAAAGTAAAAAATGGCCATAAAGAAAAAAATGGCCTTAACTTATTTTAAACTTAATAATTATGCAATTCAAAGATGGCTACAATTAGAATAGGATATTAGAAGATAAATTTGTATAGTTATTATGAATAAATTATTTAATGTATTAATGTATTTAAATGTATTTTAATGTATTTAATGTAATATTATGATTAAAAAAAATGGTATTGTAATAGACAAACAGGAATTACCATGCCTTTCAGATACCTTAATGTTTATCTCTATTACTTATAAAATAACGTACAATTTATTATAACAAAAATGTACAGTCGGACCTCTATTTAACGAAGTCGCTAAATCCCGAAAAAAAGTTCGTTATGTGCAAAATTCGTTAAATAGGGTGTCACCCTTTAAAATACTTTAAACTACGTAAAACACCTTTTAAGTCCATGAACACTAAATATAATTAAAAGTAATTAGTCACACTTTTCTTATAAATTATATCTATTTGTTTTACTTATTTTACCCATCAAAAAGAAATCTGCAAGGGAATTAAGAATGAAACAAAACATTGTCTGGAAATACATTGTAATTTCAGTTAAAAAAACAATTTTACATTAAAATCACGATTTTTTATTATGGTTGTAAGCTGTTTGGAGGAATACCACATTTTAAAGCAGTATTCTTTTTCTTCATACCTTTATCCACCTCATCAAGAATATTTTTTTTCTTTGATGCTCAAGCACTTTCGCTTTGACATTTTCGAGCTATAAGAACCGAAATTACCAACACGATTGATCATGATCAACAGTCTAGAAAACGGGAAACTATAGTTTAAGGCCACGGGCAGCTCCATTGAGGGTTAAAAGGGGATAGATGTAAAATTCTAGCTGGGCGAAAAATGTCCGGACCAGGATTCGAACCAGGGATCTCCTGGCTGAAGCCGCCAGTGCTTTATCATCTGAGCTATCCCAGACGAATCTGGTGGAACTTTCTCACCCAGCTAACATTAATGATTTATTTACCAATTAGAATAGTTGTGTTAAAATTAATCTAGTGTTAAAAGGGGATATTGAAAGTTTGCTCTTCTTTTGGAGGGAAAGCAAAGAATCACAATCATTTTACTGCTCTCGGTGAGTTAGGTGCTTGGGTAAGACCTGTTCATGGTCATTGATCATCCAAAATGGTGTTAAAAGAAAGAATAAGTTTAAAATGCCCAATAATATTTTAAGAAATAGGGAGAAAAGAAAATTTAGATCCCAAGGAAAACTTCGTTAAATAGAGAATACACTTCGCTATTTGGAGGTTATTTTATGAAGAAATTTGCAAAATGTTCTTGGTTCCAAGTAAAAGTTCGCAAAATAGAGAAATTCACAAAATAGAGGTTCGTTAAATAGAGGTCCGACTGTATTTTCATTCAGAGGGAGTTCAGAAACATATATCTTTCACAAAATTTGACTGTTGCCACAATATAGCTATAAAAAATATGTAATTTTACCTGTAACAGACCAAGATCAGGTATATAACAGACAAACAAATAAAAAGAAGCTATGGTGATTATAATAGATTTTATTGATTTTGAATATTCAAAATTTTATAAAATGTATTGCAAATATAAAAAATATAGGTGTAATATTATCAGTAAAAATATGTATTATCTATTTTATGTAAAAAATAAAATACTAAAAAATGGTAATATTGACTTGGAATTGCTCAAAGTTGAAAAAAAAAATCTTTTGCATATTGAAGTTATTTTTAAAAAGCACCATATATAAACGTTTTCGATCATTCTCATAGTATAATACATTTGTAGATAGGAATAAGAGTAATATAACTCTCCAATAAGAATTGAAACATTTCATGATTAATGTGTTATTTTTTTCGTTATTTTATTATTTATTTAATTTTCTTATATTTGTAGATCTGAATACTTTGTCAGGAAACATCAGCAGTCTTTCCGTTAATAAACAGTTTTGCGATGTCACTCTGCAATTGCCAGGCAGAAAATTCGAGGCTCACAAGTTAATTCTGGCTGCACGATCACCTGTGTTTGCGGCTATGTTCACACATAATACATCTGAAAAACAGACTGGGTTTGTAAACATACCAGACTGTGATCCCGAATCATTTCAACATTTCTTGGATTATATTTATTCTGGTGAACTGGAAAACATTTCAGTTCGCAGTGCTCTTCACTTGTACAAAATATCTGACAAATATAACGTTCAGACACTGACGATGTTCTGCGTTGAATACATATCTCAAAATTTGACACTAGAGAATTTTGGTGACGTCTTTGTTTTCGCAGAAGAAAATAAAGTGACAGCGTTATATTCTGCTGCCCAAAATTTTTTCAACAGGCACAATAGAGCAATTTTTTCATCTGATGAATTCAAAACCTTGATGGATAATAAAGATTTGACTGCTAAAATTTTACAGGAAATGTCTAAAACATTGAAATCTGTACCTTACTAGATAAGACTTGAAATTGGCAATTTTATGAAAGACAGGTTGAAATTGTGTGTTTATCAATGGTTGTTTTAACGCTTTAGTCTGCAGCCTTGCATGTATACAAAGAACAGTGTTTTGAATTTAATAGTTTTTTTTTTAATTTGTTTATACCTAATTCACAGCAGAAAATTAAAATAGCAATATCTGCTTTAATTAATAACAGACATTCTGTATTTAAATAAAGCAAAATTAACAATTGAAACCTTCTGGTGTACAGTCAGATTCTCTGAAGTACGTAATTTCTAGAACATATTCTGTCATGGGAATTAAAGGGTTAAAGGTTAAGTTTTATAAAATAAATAATTATATAAATTAAGGTATTTGGAGACATACTTATTAAAATATTTACTAATTTACAATATTTTAGTGTAAAACAGGCACACGACAGTGGTTTTTACTTCTATTGCAGATGTGCAACAGAAGAAAAGATTAACATATATGTATGAAAAATGTATCTCTGGGTTTTTTTTTTTTTTCATTATTTTTCCTGTGTAATAAACCTTTCAGAGAATCATATATATTTTTTTTGAAACAAAATAAAAAATCGCGCATTAGGGTTAAATGATAGGCTTTGGAAGTGTTGGTCATTTAACCTTTTAAATAATATAGAAGTTCAGTGGAAGAAATTGCATTTAAGAAATTAATCTATAAGAATTAATCTATAAGAAATTGCATTTTTGATATAAACTTTATTTTAATATTTGTAAAATTATAGATCTTATAATTATTAATACCTGATTATATGATTTTTTTTATAAACCTCTGTTACATTGTTAGAAAAAAAGATTTTATTTGTTAAATTTGAAAAATTATGCTATTAAAAATTTTTTATTCTGTAATTTATCTTGTTATTTCATTCTAAATATTTAAATTACCCTTTGCAGTCTTTTTGTGTACAATATTGTATTCATCTTCTATGTTTTGGAAATCTATTTTGCACAGATTAATATGGTTAGATTTTGCAGGTAGAATTCCTTTTTAAAAAATAATTTTAAACACTTAAATTTGGAATCTATAAAATAAAAATTAACCATTTTCTAAATAGGAAAAGTATTTCAGTGAAGATAATAAAAAAGACTGTGAATTATTCATGAAAATTTATTTTATTTTAGATTCCTTCCACTTCTTCCACTGTTATTTTCATGTGTCTGAACTTTGCTTACAGACAGTTCAACTAAAAAAATATTTTAAAAAATAATCTAATCAAAATAATTTCTGACCTTTCGCTAAATAAAAAACTTTTATGTATTAATTTCAAAATCGTATAATTTATAAAGTGTTTCATTGTATAAATTTAGCAATTGGAGGTTTTTGAGGGGAATGCTTTTTACATCATTAAAACATGTGGAATTTATATAAACTACTGTATCAATGTTAAGAAAACTTTCTGAATAATGCTTAGATAAAAGCTTGCCAAATATGACACATGGAAAAAAATTAAATGAAAGTGAAAAAATGTTTTTGTGTAAGCAGAGGCTCAAAGAGCTAATCTGGGCCCGAGAGCTAAAGTTTACTTTGAGGTAAGAGACTCATGTATGTATTTACATAAACAAGAGGGTAGGGGGAGGAGATAGTAATTGTAATTATTACATTCTTTATTTTTGAGTTTATTTCACATTAATGTATATGTTTATAACTATTTTTTTTATTAATTTCATTTTTAAACAAATATATATTTAGTTAATAAGTTTGTATTATTTGTGACTAGCTGAACCACCCGGCTTTGCCTGGGCCTGTGACAGGGTTGGATGGTATTTACCGTCTGATGGTTTAAACCAGTTTTTACTATGGTTTTTACCATCTTTGGAAAAACATGTTTTTACCACCTATGAAAAAAACTTATTTATTTGACTGTTTTTGTCACTTTTATCATGAAAATTTATCTACCAATTTTTCATTTTCCCAATTTGAAAGTTTTTCGGGTATTTAATACCATAATTCTGTATAACAATATTCAACTAATTTAGTTTCTGATTAGGTAAATAAAAGAATACTATACGAAAATAGTGGTTTTTAAGGAATATAAAAAGACTGGAAAACTTTCATCCGTGTTTTCCTCGTTCAAGAATTCAAAATTTTAAAGATATTATTTTACATATATCATTCTTAAGCCTAAAAATTATTATAACGATTATTATGAGAATGAACATTACAATATTTATTGTATTTATTAGAGACAAGTAGTAGTAGAGACTTAATAGAGACTAGTTTACTAATTTTTACTTAAAGCAAAAGGAAAATTATATGTACACTTTTATCATACTTAAAAACCTTAATCATTTTAATAAAAACCAAAAGTTTACTAATATTCCTTGTCACATAATGTAGTTTGTACAAATTACAAATGTTAGTAGGTGCATTTTATCAATCTATGTCTTTGGAGCCTCTTAGCACTATAGCAAAATACAAGCTTTACACTTTACAGATTTCCGTACACCAAGTCTATTTCTTAATTTACTGTGGATATGTGAAAAGTTAAAAAAAATTTGATCTATGGGTAAAGTACAGGGAATGGAGTGAAGATTCACCATTAAATATATGAATTTAAGGGATTTATTTTTTGTTATTTAATGTTTTCCACCAAACTTTGGCTTTTACATCTTTTGTTTTAAAGAAGCTCCCTGGAAATGGTAAGAGTACAAGTGGAATGGGAACCTGCTTTGTGAATCAGATAGTATATATCTGTTGTTCTATTTATAGTTGGTGTAAGAACTTTATTAACTTTACTAATTACCCCTAAAGACTATTTATTCACGAACTATTAATTCGGGAGAAGATCCCTCTATGGTCTTCTGGACTTTCCCACTCTAAGAGAAATCTCATAAACTCATAGTTCATCTCTGAACAAAGCTATGGCGCCGTCGAGTCTGCAAATATGAATGGAACTGGCAATACAATTTCGTTCCAGCGCTAACTTAACATTCCATTGAATTGCACAGAGAGCAGGTGTTTCAGCCTTCCAGGAAGAGCGGTGGCAACGGCCGAGGAGGAGGAAAGGCATTTTCTCCTAGAACGGCGAGCTTCAGCCTTCGAGAAATAGGCAGTGGCAACGGCTAAGGGGGAAAAAGACTAGTTTTCCCTAGGACCGGTAGCTTCAGCCTTCGAGAGAGGCGAGGTGGCAACGCGGAAGGAAGGAAGAAGGAGTTGGGAAGCAGGAGAGTGAGGACGCTGGCGAGGAGAGGTCTTGCTGGACCTAGTGGTGAATGAGCGAAGTGAGGAGAGGAGATAGATGATCGTCCGATCAGTCCTCTCTCCGATTGAAGCACTATATCTGTGGAAGCATCCCGTTGATGGAACTTTTTATCCTGTTAAAATAACTAGAACCCAAGACTAATATTATTTAAGTTGTATATACTCTTAATTAACCTAGATATCGATGTAAATAAAAGACTTAGATTTTAGTAACTTACGCTACCATAGACTCTTGTCCAGTGATATCTAAGTCCCTACAGTGGTGGCAGCGGTGGGATTAAGAACTGGTGAAAATAATCTATCACAGTTCATCAAGAAAACAGGAAGGGCCGCAACCAGGCCGCAAGATAGGAGGACTCGTGATCACCAGACCAGAGTCTTCGGCAAATCCAGCAGGGATTCCAGAGCCAAGGCAGTCCGACGCCGTGCAAGAGACGCGAGACATTCCGGAAATTCGAAATCGAGAGACGGAGGTTAGAAAGGAGACCTTGGTCCCCAGACCAGAGTCTTCGGAGAATCCAGCAGGTATTCCAGACGTAAGGCAATCCGACGCCGTGCAAGAGATGAGAGACACCCGAATCCAGGGAAGTCGAGCCCGCCGGATAGTTTAGCTTACAGATGACCGGAGCTGTACCAGTCTAAGACGGATGTCAGAAGAGCAGTCAACAATATCTCAGGTTAGCACTCTATTTGATTCATTACAGAGGTTTAATCGAAAATTTAATAGAGTTTAGGAAGTAAGGAATTTGATAATAACATTTTGTGAAATATTTCCAACTGGATTCTAAGAAATTTAAGTGAATATTAATTTTCTAAAGTTCCTTAAAACTGTTTTAAATAAGTATTACTTGTACTAAAGGTTAGTAATTCAGTGAGGATAATTTAAATTGCTTATGAGAGGTGGCGTATCGTTGGATGCACTGAATGCAAATAATTTAAATTCTGTTTTGTATGTGAATTTTATTCAGAATATATGTTTTCAAAATTTAAGAGACTTTCTGAGCAATTTACTTAAAAGAAATGATACCAAAGAATATATAAAGTTATATATGAAAACTTGGTTGGTTAATGATAAGGCTGTCTATCATATTAATATTATTGAAATTGTTGTGATATTTTTATGTCGCGAGAGTTTGTGATTATTCACAACAAGGGAAATATTTAAAGGCTTCGAAGTTGATAATTGCATGATTGGCATAGCATTTTTATAACTGTTAATTAGTAGGAAACATGTCAGTGTTTGCGGGTAAGAAAAAGTGCAATCTAAAAGAGTTAGCTATTGAATTCAGCGCGAGCATAGAAGAGTCGGATAATAGAGCCAAAATTATTAAAAAACTCGAAGAAGCAGAGGACTATGACGAAACTTTAGCACTAGCCCAGCTAAAAATCTTAGAGAAAGATAGGGTTGAGAGAGAAAATGAAGAAAGGTTAGAACGAGAGCGGAATAAGGCCTTTGAGAGGGAAGAAAAGCTAAGGCTTTGGAGCGGGAGCATGAGTTGTTGAGAATTAGGTTAGAATGGGAACCAGATGAGTTTAGTTTAGCTTCTAGCCAAAATGAGAGAGAGCCGAAAATATCTTTAAAATCAGTCCTGCCCAAATTCGACTCCGATAAGTCCGAAATATCCATCTATCTCAGTTTATTCGAAAGACAAGCGCAGAAAGCCCAAATCGAGAAAAGTCGATGGGTTACGTATTTTCTAGGATTGTTGCCGACGGAACTGGGGGAGCTTATCTTGAGAGAACCACCCGCATGTTCCGACGATTTTGATCATGTAAAAAAGATGTTACTAGAAAGGTTCCAGCTTTCGGCAGAAGACTTTCGACTAAAATTTGTTACGACACAAAAGCCCGAAAACAAAACGTGGAAAGATTACGTATATGAGGCTTCCATTTGATCAGTGGTTAAGTGGTTTAGGAGTGGGAAATTTCGACCAACTGAGAGAGCTAATAATCACAGATCAGTTAAAAAGAAAGGTTAATCTGGAAACGAAGCATCATTTCATTGATGTTTGGAGCACGATAATCACTCCATTTGATTTGGCGAAGAAATTAGATGCGTATGATTCGGCTAGGAAAACTATGAAACGACGAGGGCCCCCGAAACTTCAAAACCTTCCCAAACCTTTCGAGCGGAATAAATTTGCGAGTAAACCAAAAACGGAAGAAATAAAGAATATTTGGAGAATTAAAGATATCCCTAAAAATCAGGATGAAATATTCGATAAAAAGAAAGAGATTACATGTTTTTTGTGTAGAAAAACCGGCCATTACAAGTATTCTTGCCCGGAGCTAAAAAAGAAAGAAAAGGCCGAGTCGGTTTATCATGTAGCGGGTCCCGCGGATATAGAGGAGGCATTCGAACCATATGTTAGCCTAGGATTGATTAATGGGAAGGAAATGAGAATATTAAGGGATACTGGCTCAAATTTGGACCTTATTTCGGCCCACGATGTAACAACGGATCAGTTGACAGGAGAAAAAGTATGGGTCCGACAGGCGCTTGATAATGAACTTCGTTGTTTACCGGTTGTGGAAGTAGAAATAGACCTAAGTACTGGCGAGAAAATACTCACGAAAGCAGCAACGGTAGACAAAGATACCGACATGAACCATTATTTGTTAGGAAATAAAACTCAACAGTTGATTGATAAGCATAAATTAAATCCGCATTGCATCAGTGCCATAATGACGCGACAAATGACACGCCGCGGAATCGAAAGCGAAACAAATCAACTCAGAGAAATAGAGGGGGAGAAAAACCCGGAAAAGATTCGCCCGATGAAAGTGCAGCTTACGGCGGGTGCGAGTGAGAATCTTCATTCGGCAGGAAAAATGCATTCGGAAGAATTAGAATCCCCGGATCCTGAGAGGAGAAACAAAAGAGACGCAGGGAGCAGAGAAGAAAATCAGGCGCACTGCTTTCTACCGCAGACAAACGCTGAAGAACCAGAGACAGGTCTAGCGTGCGTTAGAGGGGAAAAATTACAAGAGGCTCAAAGGGAAGACGATAGTTTAAAATTGGTAAGGCAAAAGGCAAACGAAAAAAAATCTGGTTTTTCCCCCGCAGAGCTAGTGCATGGTAGAAATCTAAGAACCCCTGAAAGATTACTAAACGAAAAATGGAAAGGAGGAGATCCTACGAAAGTTTAGTCGCTGAATATGTATTCGATTTAATAAACCGTATGAAGCGATGTCAGGAATTAGCGATCGAAACTATGATTAAAACTAGAGATGAAAGGAAAAAGTGGTATGACCGGGACGCGGTGGAGAGAAAGTTTAAAGTAGGTGATAAAGTTTTGGTATTAGTGTTGAATAAAACCAATAAGTTTTCTGTTAGTTGGAATGGTCCTGGCACAGTGGAAAAGAAAGTTTCGAAAACGAATTATATAGTAAATTTACCTCATCGTAGAACGCCTTCTCAAATTTATCACGTAAATTTACTCAAACCCTACCTTCAAAGAGAACAGTTAGTGAATTTAGTCATGGAAGAACATTATGAGCCCAATGGAAACGAATACGTTTTAGAGATTCCGCAATTAACTTGCACCCCGGAAGAATACGATTTCCAAAAAATAGTGACAGACAGTGCTTTAGGAGAAAGGTGCTCGTCAGACCAGATAACGGAGTTGGCTGAAGTTTTATGGGGGAGGAGGGATGTTTTCTCTAACGACCCGGGAAAAACCGATTTAATTGAGCATGACATAGAGTTGACTAGCAATGTACCCGTAAGGCTTCGCCCTTATCGAAATTCACCAAGACAAACGGAAATTTTAAAAGTAGAGATAAAGCGAATGCTAGAATTAGGAGTGATAATTGAGGGTGAGTCGTAATATAATTCTCCTATGATACTTGTAGAAGCCCCGGGGCGAGATCCTCGTCCTTGCATTGACTATCGGACAATTAACGCAATAACTCATCCCGAAGTGTTTCCTTTACCTAACATAGAAGAGAGAGTCGAAGGAGTGGCAAGGGCCAATTACATAACTACCTTGGATTTGACGAAGGGTTATTGGCAGATCCCTATGACGGCGAAAGCTCAGAAAATTGCAGCTTTCGTGACTAGTTGGGGCTCATTTCTTCCGATCATGATGCCATTTGGGTTGATAGGAGCGAGCTATAGATTTTCAAAATTTATGAGTACATTACTTAGAGGCCTGGAAGATTTTTGTCTCCCGTACTTAGACGATATGGCCATATTTTCCGATGATTGGAATGACCATATGAGACATCTAGGAATAGTTTTAGATCGAATCAAGGAAACCAAAATAAAAGTAAAATTATCTAAGTGCAAATTTGCGCAGCGTACGGTCAAATATTTGGGGCATGTGGTGGGCGACGGACGGCGCACCCCCGCAGAGTCTAAAATACAAGCGATAACGGAATTTCCAGCACCTACATCGAAAACCGAAATGCGCCGTTTTTTAGGGATGTCGGGGTACTATTCTAGATATATTAGAAATTATGCCACGATAATAGAACCTTTGACGAGGACGTTGAAAGGGAAAGAACGTAGGGCTAAAATTAGTTGGACGCCAGAGATAGAAGAAGGATTCCTCACTTTAAAAAGGAAATTGACCGAAAACCCGGTTTTATATGCACCAAATTATGCAGAGGAATTCATCATTCAGAGTGACGCATGTGACCGCGGTATAGGAATCATAATGGCCCAACGTGTAAATGGTGAAGAACACCCAGTCATATACCTCAGTAGAAAATTCACTCCTCCAGAGCAAAAGTTTTCTGCGAGTGAGAAAGAATGTGCTGCTATAATATATGCGATAAAAAATTAAGGCATTATTTAGACGGCCAGAAGTTTAGTATCGAGACAGACCACAACCCTCTAATTTGGCTTCAAAAGAACGCTGGAAATAATCCGCGACTAATCCGTTGGTCCTTGATACTTCAGTCTTATCATTATACAATCAGGCACCGTCCGGGGAAGGAAATAGTGCATGTTGACTGCTTAAGTAGGGCTGAATAAATTTAGGAAAATTGTATATAATTCTCAAAATTGCTTGCATCATAAGGTATAAATAATTTTCATTTTGTATATATTGTTGTAATACTCATAATAATGTTCCTGGAAAAGTGTGTATGTGTGATTAGTACAAAAAAAATAAATGGTTAACCTCTGTGGTGAACGAATTTTGAGTGTAACACTGACTTCACTATAGATTTTCCAGCTACGTGAAAAATCTCTCTTGGAGGGGGGGATTGCTGTAAGAACTTTACTAATTACCCCTAAAGACTATTTATTCACGAACTATTAATTCGGGAGAAGATCCCCTAGGGTCTTCTGGACTTTCCCACGCTAAGAGAAATCTCATAAACTCATAGTTCATCTCTGAACAAAGCTATGGCGCCGTCGAGTCTGCAAATATGAATGGAACTGGCAATACAATTTCGTTCCGGCGCTAACTTAACATTCCATTGAATTGCACAGAGAGCAGGTGTTTCAGCCTTCCAGGAAGAGCGGTGGCAACGGCCGAGGAGGAGGAAAGGCATTTTCTCCTAGAGCGGCGAGCTTCAGCCTTCGAGAAATAGGCAGTGGCAACGGCTAAGGGGGAAAAAGACTAGTTTTCCCTAGGACTGGTAGCTTCAGCTTTCGAGAGAGGCGAGGTGGCAATGCGGAAGGAAGGAAGAAGGAGTTGGGAAGCTGGAGAGTGAGGACGCTGGCGAGGAGAGGTCTTGCTGGACCTAGTGGTGAATGAGCGAAGTGAGGAGAGGAGATAGATGATCGTCCGATCAGTCCTCTCTCCGATTGAAGCACTATATCTGTGGAAGCATCCCGTTGATGGAACTTTTTATCCTGTTAAAATGACTAGAACCCAAGACTAATATTATTTAAGTTGTATATACTCTTAATTAACCTAGATATCGATGTAAATAAAGGACTTAGATTTTAGTAACTTACGCTACCATAGACTCTTGTCCAGTGATATCGAAGTCCCTACAGTTGGAGAATAGAAAATGTCGTAAAATCTGTATGGTTAAAGTGCTGTATCAATAACTTTAGCGAACTAATTCTTTATTTCCTATCTCTTTATTTATATAATATATAAACACATCAATTACATAAAAATAGTTTTTATCGATAGTATTAAAATAAAGTTTAATGACTAGAGTATTGTATCTTTAGGTTTTTACCACTTTTTCCCAGGTTTTTACCATATCCTGGTAAAAACCAGTTTTTACCGGTAAAAAGACAACCCTGACCTGTGATAATATTCGTAAATGAACCTTAAATTTGTATGGTTTTATATCTTTAACTCGATTTTGTCTAAAATGCTGATTGTGTGAAAAATCAGTTAAAAAAACAAACTGATATGTAGCGGTAAAAAGGCTCGAAATAATTGCAACAGGAAACAAGGGCAGTGGGAGTGAAATGTATCTAATGACTGCATAATTTTTGTACTAAAATATTGATACTTAAAAGTCACTGTTTTACACATAACTATTAATTTACTTTTTTTTTTTTTTTTTTTTTTTTACGTTCAAATCCTGAGTCAAATTTTTTTCATTTTCAAACTGATTATATCACTCTTAAATCTGACTATACCTGAACCAAATTAATACGGGATGGCAAACCTTTTTACATCCGCATGCCAATTTTCTTCAAAAAAACTTTTGCATGACTATGAAGTGCCAACACAAAACAAATTAAGTGGACCAAAAAACAAGACTCAAATTTTCTTGAACATTATTTGTTAAAATTTTAAAAATATGGGTGAAATACGTGTAAGTACAGTATTAATAATTACAGAAACAAATATACTTTAGAAAATAATAAAAATTAATGCGATTTATGTTGTTTTATCTTAAATGAAAAAATATTAATATCAGATTCATACTCAGTAACCTTAACAAGTTGAACTGGAATTATCTGATAAATGGTTTCTATTCGGATTTTTATATTATTCCCTTGTGAAAATAATGATTCGCTGACATAGATAACCGGAAAAATTGGTAAAATGGCAAATGCAGCTTTTTTTAAATAGCTCTAGAATTAAAGTCAAAGTTGGTATAATTTTATCATTGGCTTTTTTACTTATAATCTTTAACACACCTTTATTTAGATAATTTCCTTAACTTATCCTTTTTTTTCGAATATTTTAGCCAATATGAACTTAAATTGGAATTTAAGAAGTTGCAATTTAAGTTTATTGATTTCTAATCATTCGAATTTAAACAACTTGAACTCATTTAAATTGGTGTGTTTTGTGTAATATCGTACTGTACTTGATTTAGAACCTCAATCAACGCCGTGCCAAAAGCATTCTTCCGCGTGCCACGTCTGGCACGCATAGGTTCGCCGACCCTGGTATATAGTATTAAAATTTCAGAGCTATTGAATAAAATTAAGTATATTTTTTTAGTCAAAAAATATTCATAATGTTAATCCTGCAGCAAAATGCACGGAAAAAACGAAAAGTGACTTAGGGGAATGAATTTTTTCGAAGTGTGGGCCATCCGGTATTTTAAATGTTTTTAAAAAAATAGTCATTATTGTCCAAACTCTTTGAAAATTTTAGGAGTTAAAACATAATATTTTCGTAGCCTGTGTAAAACAATTCACAAAAAATATTGATATTTAGTGAAAAAATGGCTTATAAAAATACTTTTTATTATTTTTTTTTTCATTTAATCAATTTCAGTAGTTAAAAATCACGAGGTGGAATCCGCCGAATTTCGACGAAAGAAAATGTTTACAAAGGAACTATTGCATCAAATTTATAATACATCACCAACAATAATTAGAATAAAAAATCATCTTACACTTGTTAATTTAACTCTCCAAAGATATATTTTATCCTAAGATTAACAAAATACTTTTTTCATAAACTTCAACTGTTAAAATTATTGAAAAATTAAACTTAATTCATATACGTCATCAGTAAAATATAATCAAGATAAGTAATTTTGATTAAGTTATTAATTGATGCTTGGTATTACGGAATGAAAAATCCGCAAAAATGATTTCACCTTGACATAATCATAGAATTTTTCTACCTTAACATCTAAACCAAATCAAGTCATTTTCCACGTTTCACATCCATATTAACCATTTAAAAACATTTTAATGCGCAATAGGTTATTAATAAATATATTTTCAAGCTTGAAGTCACGTTTGTCAACTATTACAACTTTTCATGTTAAAATTCCCACTCGTGATTTGAGGTCTTAGTATAATCCCTGTACCTGCGAATAAAAATTCCAGAAATTTATAACTTTTAGACGTATTCAAGGGGAAATATCTCGTTTTATCAAATAAAATTATCGTTTATTTTTAAATATGACGTCATTTTCAGTCGCTGAAATATTTTGCTTATTGACTCAAACTCAATATCAGCGAAATGAAAAAATAGTGAAATATAACAGCATCATCAGGGAAATTGTGTCTTTTTTAAAGCGTAACGTCATTTTCTGCTCAAATTTTTAAAAATATATTTTTAATTGTAATGAGAGAATGGCATCAGTAAGAATATAATCAATAAAGATAACTAATCCACTTTTAATGGAAATGAAGTACTTCAGTTGCCACAATTAGAAAATTGGTATTAAAAACTATAAAAAAATTAATATCTCAAAAATAAATTGAGATACAGCTTTCAAACAAATTGCATTTAAAAGTGCATTTTTTTCTGCATACGACGGAGTAAGCATTTAAAATGTGGGATGTTTAAAAGTTTAAAAATTTGTAGTAGCGAAAATTGCAAAAGCGAAATTTCATTTCAAATTTCAAAGTGTTGCCATTCGCAGAATGACGTATGCGTTACGCACAGATATGTTTGTCCTTTATAATATAGATAGTCCTTGTTGTCTTAACTCTATTTTCAGCAGAAAAAACATGAAAAGTATCAATATTGAGTTGAAAGAGGAATATTTTTTTTTCTTGTTTTCGGCTTAGTTGCGTTAGAATAACAAAGAAAAAATAGTTCTTATCGTTTAAATTGCTTAATATTTTAATAAGTTATAAATATAACTACATCCAGGCCTTCTTTAGAATATTATGAAAAAAATATATACTTTTTAGGAATGAAAACTTGAGTCTAAGTCGAGCAAAACCACACCAAAACCCCCTCGGTTTTTATTGTTTGTGCCTAAATGAATATTCATTAGGATTTTCATATTTACTATAAAAAAAATTCTAATGTCTCATACCTCAGCATGTTTCAGTGTAGATTCATTGCCTGAAACTTTGCATTAACACTAGAATGCCCGGAAGGAGTTGATTCTACTCCGACCATATGATTAAATGTCAATTGGAAACAGAAATTCTTTAGCAAAATAAGTTAAATTTAAAAAATGCTGATTTACGTTAAATAAATCGGTCAAATAATTTTAAATAAAAATTCTGGTGTAAAATATTTTTATGAAGCTTGAGTAAAATTTCCGGGCGCTCTAGTGTTAAAGTAATCGTCACATTCATTTTCTGTGAATTGTTCAATCATGATGCTTTTTGCCGAGTACAACAACACAGCTAAAATTTTTCTTTTGGAAGACTTGAAGAAAGGTTCTGCTTCTTTTGTCCAGTACAGGAAAAAAAAGTGATCACCCTCTACTAACTCTGCTATAAATCATCATGTAGAAATTAACAATCGATCATTAATAATGTCTTCTAATTAATGCTGTACTTAAATTTTGCTTAGAGGGTTGTCTACATACAGAAATTATATCATTTTTTTCTATATTAACACTTAATTTTGATATCATATGCAGTGGAATCCCGATTTAACGAATCGTTCGGGGCTAGCTACTTTTTTCATTAAATTGAGATTATTCGTTAAATCGGTATAATCAAAGGAATATTTTTATACAACAGAACAAGTTAAAAAATGGTAAATAAGAAGAACAATGCTCACTTACCTTAATAATGATGTTAAACATTTGTTGCATTAAAAAAATATACTGTATAAAAATTGATTCTTTTTTTTATGTACTACTATAGGTCACAAGCATTGTAATAAAAAAAAATCGCATGTATTCAAATTTTATAGATAAATTATAAGATATCTTTTTATGTTTGTTTGCTTCCTTTCAATTTTGTATTCCAGACTTCTTTATCAGCTTTTTTCTGAAGCTGTGAAAACAGTGCCATCAACTTCATGAGCCATCAAATACTATTTCAAAGTATCCAAACTGCTAACTGTTTTTTTAAATGTTGCATGCTTCATTTCTATTTAATCTTCTTCCTCCGATTCACTACTACTACTATTAATAACCCCGGTGTAATGTGCATTTTCGCATGCTGCGTCACAAGATACATATTTGGACAAGTAAAAATTAAATTTAAAAAATCAAAAAACCCGACTGCGTAAAAAGCGAACTAATTAATTATTTCTCATCAATGTAAAACTATTTTTTATATTACTTACCTATTTTTTTATTTACTTTGTATTGATGACTTTTAAGTTGTGTTTAATTGTTAGTTCCTATCTATAAACACTGTTTTGATGAGGCCTATAAATGTCTAGGATGGTTAGAGTTGCAGTAAAGCTAGAGATCAGACTACACAACTTCCAGGTTGTGTAATATTTAATCGGAGCTTCTGACTGTAAAATAGTCAATGAAACATCGTCTTCATTTTGGAAGACCTATCAAATGATAAGCCACTCAATAGGGTGCGAATTTTTTTTTTTCATGTCTACAGCCATTTCGTATTTTACGGCCGCCATTTTGAATTTATAAAAATAAAACCTAGCTTATAACCATCGGACGGTTAAGACGAATCGATAGAGACCTCATTCATTAAAATCCATCCAGCCGTTGGGATGTTTCGAGGATATAAAGAAATCCACATACCCAGATACGCGTGAAACACATAACCCTTCTTGGTAGTCGGGTAAAAATTAGCAATCTGGGACAATGAAATTTTTAATAAATATTAGAAAATTTCTTCAACGTTTCATTTTTTTTTACATCGAAAATTATTCGTTAAATCAAAGTTTTTTTGTTCCATTTTCGTCGGGACAATAAAACATTTTGCTAAATCAGGAAATTCGTTAAATCAGGGTTCGACTGTATTTGGATTCTTGCTTAAATTTTACCTTTGGATGTCAAACAAGAAGTTATTCATTCTTGTTGTGTAGGAATTACGTAGGTTTTAACTTTGGAACTCGTGATTTTAAAATAATTTGTCTCCTTGCAAAACAGGTTACAATGTGCAGTTTTTAAAGAACTACTATTCAGAGTGATGTATGAGATAAATACAATTACTTGTGTGTTCTGGTGAATTAGTATGTCACGAATAAAAACAACAAAAATAGAATGAAATTGTTTGATCAAGTTTTACAAATTCTTTCAGTGCAAAATGCAATATAAAAGAGAAACGAGAAATAGCAACAGCATACTACTTTGCTGCAACGGTTCTACATCTTTGTTAAAAAAAATATTCTCTAAAAAAAGGATCTCCTTTATGAAGCCACGAAACTGATAGCAATATTTAAACTTTGCTAACAGTAATTGCGTGATGTTCGGTTTTATCCTCACAAATAAACTATTTATTTCTCAATATAAAACAAAACACAGGTAAGGTAAATTGGGCTTACCTTGTATTTATGTATATCATCTGGTAACATACGTCGGTAAGGGTAATTATGTCTTGATCTTCTCCTATGTTTCTGATTTATCCACATCTAGTGATCGTGTGATGTTCATGTCATTTAAAAGACGCATGTTTTTTGTGTGACTTGTAAAACTTAAATTTGTCCGGAAACTTTTAAATAGAGAGAAAATTAACATTTAATAAAAGCTTTAAGATACATCTCTCCGTTGGAGAGTCAAGATTACAAGTGAAAGATAGAGAAAACATGTATGAAATATTATCAGCAATAAAACACAGGAAATTAGTGACATAAATCAGAATAACAAATTATTTGTATCAATATTTATATTTATAGTAATTTAAAATAACAGTCTATCAATGTCTATAGCTCTTGAGTATCGCGAAATGTTTATAATAAAATGTATGTTTATGATTGTGCAATCACTTTTCACTTTCACTTCCTTCCTTTGGATTATAGTCACTTTTGATAATCGCTTTTATAAATCACATTTGACACATGAAAAACAATTTACTTAGCTTGATTGTTTTAATGTCCTTGTTTGGAGATTATATTTCACAATAGCTGTCAACAGAAACAGCCTCAAAGTTAATTTAGCTAACTGGTGTTTTACTTTACATGAATTAATTACATTTCACTGTAAAGTCTCTTAAAATAGAATTGCTAGAGGTCGTGAAAAAATAACATTTTAGACAGATAAACACTGCAGGTATTATATGTATCTTATTCCTTGAGTCAAAACCATGAAATGTTTTAGTTTAAGGCTGTTCTCAACTGCTCTGCTCAACAAGCGCAAAGCGTTTTGGAACATTTACAAATTCATTTTTTAACGGAAAGATAAAATCGGAAAGCCTGACCATGGAAGCGATTTCGAATCGAACTGTGTTTTCCATTTTTTGATCAATAAATTACTTATTGAGTTATAAGTGATTTTGATCACATGACACGACCTTTTTCTCCTCTTCTGACTGGATTTTCTTCTTTCGTTCGGAAGTTCGGTTCAAAATGCCAACTTTGACAATATTTTCTGAAAGATCTATTGCGTTTACAAGCAAACGGAAAAAACAGTTCTATCACATAGTTTCTGAATAACAACACCTTCTAGTTTTATGCGTTTCCGAACAAAAATTAATTAAAACTTATGTCAGAACTTTGATCCTTTGGATTTGAGAACAGCCTTAAAACAAAATTACGTTTCAAAGAACTGTTTTGACAGATTTTATTGTATTTCGATTTTGCCCCCAGAAAACTTGTAGGTGCGAAATTTTTCCGTAGTGAAAACTTATGGGGATAGATGAAAATAACTGAACAAAAAAGGTAAAATTAAGCACATAGTATAACAAAAGAAATTTTCAGACGATTCGAGCTTTTAAAAGGCTGTTTCACTCTTGGAAAAACACTCACTGGCTAATGGTAATTGTATGTGAGAAAAAAAAAAAAATCTTGTTTGCATATAAATAATATATTTTTTAATGATTTATTTGCATTGGATTGCTTAGGTCAATCTCTACAAATTCTCTTCTTTCTTTTTTGATTTAGTTTAGTTTAGTTTTTTTTTTTATGAGTGTACTGTCACTTTAAACTCTGCAAACAAAATGAAAAAAAAAGGCGTTTGTAGCGATTAACTTTAGCTATGAAATGCAAAAAAAAAAAAAAAAAAAAAAAAAGAAAAAAGAAAGAAAAAGAAAAGAAAAATCATTTAATAATATAGAAACGCAAACGAGATATATATAAAAAAAACTTCCATAGCGAGCAATTTTAGTAAGCGGCTGCTTTCACGTGAGTGGAGTAACTTGGTTGTTGGATGATGTAAAGATGGAGTTTCGTAATAACTTCACTTTTTTCACTATTCGGGTTACAGTTTTATACGAGTTATCAATAGTGTAGTCGTAAAAAAAAAAAAAAAAACAGAGGGTATACGCTCTAAGCAGAGGGTGTCCCCTACAGTGTATATACTATAGCCTTTTTGAGAAGCAGAGGGTATACGGTGTTCTTTAAAAAAATCCAGAAGCTATACGGCGTATACCACCGTATACCCTACACTACATCCCTGCAAGTTACACAAACAATGGTTTAATAATGCACCAGAACACGCTTTAAAAAATACTCCAACTACCTGTGAAAGTGCAATAATAAAATATTTTTAATGCCAGAAATGAAAGAATATAAATAAATAATAAAGAGTGCAATAAATAAACATTGTATCTAAGAAAAAATACTCTTCTTTCGTTAATTAACTTAATATTAATTAAATTATGATTAAACACTAAGAAAACAATTTAGAAATCTTGAATAGATAGTTTAAATAGTGTTTCATTTTTTTTACTTTCCTGTTGTCAAATCTCACAGATCAAAAATTATAATTTAAAAAATAAATTCACTTAGCTCACGCTTTTTGCCAAGGGTAAAAAAAAAGTGAATTTTCCATAGTCAAACTCAGTGTCCATGTCAAAAAATGTATTACAGCAAACATTTTTGGTAAAAAACATAAAATGCAATCATGAAATTAGGGGTGATTTTCAAGATGAATATTGAATGACTAAAAAAAGTATTTGTTTTTTTATAACTATTTATGTTTATACTGATTTTAATTCAAAAAAATTTTCCAAGAAAAAATAATACAATTAGATTTTTTTTTAATGTATTTTTAGTGCCCTCTTCCTCTTCTATACCAAAGAAACTAGAAAGAGAAGAAAGAAAAATATTTACATGAGTAAATATTTTATGATTTAGTACTTTAATAGTACTTAAATAAGTTAAAATAAAACAGTGTATATATAGAATAAAAAATAATATATATATATTTTTTTGTAAATAATATAAAAAAATAAATTCATAAGGAACATAATAATTATTTATTATTAAAGTTATGAATTTTTGTATGCTCATTTTTTCCCCGCCAAGATATCAATTTTTATTTCTTATTAGTAATTATCTGGGTTTATATGACAACAATTGTGATTTGGCGCGTGTAGCTTCATCATTACTGCCAAGTTAAGGTGAAACCGAGTGGTAGATCCGCCCTTGTCGTGGCGCATACATCTACTTTGTCTAATGGATTTCCTTCTCCCAGCAAATTACCATGTCATGGAGTAACGTTTATGTATCACTTGTGCATCTCTATGTTGAGGTATGTGGTCTGTTTGGATATCGGAATGCTTCGAAGATCACAGATACATTATTTTTACCAGCTTATTACTACAGATATTGCAGGCAGCATGGTATAGTACTTTACATACCTTATGCCGTAGATTGTAGCTGAGGTTTTGTTCAATTCTAAAAATTTCGTCAGAAGTCTGAAAAATTCCCTTGAAGTGAGAGGAAAATTTGAAATAAACTATTGACAACAAATGCATGAACAATGCAAAATACATTAATTATTAAAATTTACAACTGAAAATAGTTGCGATTTTTGCGAAAAGAAAATCCATTACCCTTTCTGAATCAAAAAGGAACATTTTAATAGTAATTAAAATAAAAATATATCTGGCAAGCATTATAAAATAATATATACTGTACGTATCTGCAATTATTTCCATAGTGAAAACTTTTTCTGTATTCACACAAAGAAAATAGTAATACTGCCACCAGTAACTAGGGTGGGGCAAGAAGGCAGCCACTCCAGACGCCATTGATATAGGGCTCTAAATTCAGAATGTGTTTTGTTCTTGATTATTTTATATTTATTTTTCGTTTATTTTTATGTTAAAAAAAAAAACATGCATTTTTTTTTTCAACATTATATATAAGGATCCTGCTCTTCATTATTTAACTGCTACAACTATAGTTATAGTGCTATGTATAAAGGATAATTCTCGTGTTAATTTTTTTAACTAAAATTATCTGGCTTTGTTTTATCATTCGATTGTCTAAGAAATAAAAATTGTTCACCATTTTTTTTTTTTTTGGTCATGGCCACAAATTTTTAATAAAATATTTTAAAATGCCAACCTATACAAAAAAGGTATTTTGAAAGGGGGGAGGGGTGGCTTTTCTAAACAATTTTAATGATGATTCAATCCATTTTTTCGCTATCATGATGTTCCTGAATAGCCGACTAAAGTGGAAGTAGGAGAGCCAAAGTATGTCTGACAAGGCACAATTTTTTTATTTTAAAAAAATTGGTAAGTGGTAATTTAACACTAGAACATCTAGTTGGTGTTTATTCCACACCGACTAAATGATTAAATGTCGACTCGAACCAGAAATTTCTTCGTAATATAAGTTAAGTTCAAACCAGAGATATAGGTCAAAATTAACATTTTTACCCAATGGCCACTGGCCAGTGTTTTAGGTAGCTTTCATTACAAAAAGCTACCTATTGCAGCCGTTCGGAGGCAAGCGATTTCAAAAAATTTTGGTATATTTTCACCGATCATGACCCCCCAGACCGCGAAACCACCCTCCGTTCAAAATTAATATATATATACATATATATATATATATATATCTGACCTTTGTCACGCTCTAACTCTCGTATTTATGAACCGATTTGGATGTAATTCGGTGTGTACATAGTACATACCAATGTCTCGACCGAGTTCGTTGGCCAGCTTCATCCGCCATTTTGTTTCAAAGTGGCAGCCTTTTAAAAAATTTAAAATTTGAAAAGTGGTGCCAAAAAATTGAAAATGGAAAAATATTTTTTTCTTATGTATTTGACCTTTATACAAAGATTTCGGAGCAGTTTTTGTTTCGTCTATATCTTAAAAAATGGCTGAGTTATAGCATTTTGAATTTCTAGCTTGGCTGCCATTTTGAAACGTCCTGAATTTTGTCACGCGATAAAAGGCGTATTTATGAACCGATTTGGATGTAACTTCGTTTATACATAGTACATACCAATGTCTCGACCGAGTTCGGTGGCCAGCTTAATCCGCCATCTTCTTTAAAAATGGCGGCCATTTAAATTTTTAAGAAAAATTTAAATTTGAAATGTGGTACCAAAAAATTGAAAATTGAAAAAATATTTTTTTCTCATGTGTTTGACCTTGATAAAAAGATTCGGCAACAGTTTTTGTTTCGTCTATATCTTAAAAAATGGCTGAGTTATAGCATTTTGAATTTCTAGCGTGGCTGACATTTTGAAACGTCCTGAATTTTGTCACGCAATAAAAGGCGTATTTATCAACCGATTTGGATGTAACTTCGTTTATACATAGTACATACCAATGTCTCGACCGAGTTCGTTGGCCAGCTTCATTCACCGCCTTGTTTAAAAATGGCGGCCATTTAAATTTTTAAGAAAAATTTAAATTTGAAATGTGGTACCAAAAAATTAAAAATTGAAAAAATATTTTTTTCTTATGTGTTTGACCTTGATTAAAAGATTCCGGAGCAGTTTTTGTTTCTTCTATATCTTAAAAAATGGCTGAGTTATAGCATTTTGAATTTTTAGCGTGGCTGACATTTTGAAGCGTCCGGATTTTTGTCGCGTGATAACAGGCGTATTTATGAACCGATTTGGATGTACCTTGGTGCGTACATAGTACATACAAATATCTCGACCGAGTACGTTGGCCAGCTCCATCCGCCATCTTGTTTCAAAATGGCGGCCATTAAAAAAATTTTTTTAATTTAAAATGACATACCAAAAAATTGGAAAATGAAAAAGATTTTTTTCGTATGTCTTTGACCTTAATACAAAGATTCCGCAACAGTTTTTGTTTCGTCTATATCTAAAAAAAATGGCTGAGTTATAGCATTTTGAATTTCTATTGTGGCTGACATTTTAAAACGACCTGATATTTGTCACGCGATAACAGGCGTATTTATGAACCGATTTGGATGTAACTTCGTCTGTACATAGTACATACCAATGTCTCAACCGAGTTCGTTGGCCAGCTTCATTCGCCATCTTGTTTCAAAAGGGTTGCCATTAAATAAATTAAATTTAAAATGAAGTATTAAAAAATTGGAAAATAAAAAAGATTTTTTTTATGTGTTTGGCCTTGATACAAAGATTCCGGAGCAGTTTTTGTTTCTGAAAATTTGTTCTTTTGTTCGTATCTTAAAAAATGGTTGAATTATAGCACTTTGAATTTCTAGCATGGCTAACATTTTGAAACGATCTTGTATTTGTCACGCGATAACACGCGTATTCGCCTATTTCGATGTAAGAAGGCATGTGGATAGTATACATCAATATCTCGACCATGTTCGCTGGCCAGCTTCATCAGCCATCTTGTTTCAAAATGGCGGCCATTAAATTAAAAAAAATTATATTTAAAGTGAGGTGCAAAAAAAAATAGAAATTGAAAAAGGTTTCTTTCCTAAGTATTTGACCTTGATATAAGGATTCAGGAGCATTTTTTGTTTGTCTTTATCTTAAAAAAATGGCTCAGATATCGCAGTTTCAATTTCTAATGTGAGTGACATTTTGAAAAATCTGATTTTTTGCCTGCGACAGCACTTGTATATATCAACCGATACCGATGTGAGTGAGCATGTGCACAGCAATTACTAAGGTCTCGACCAAGTTCACTGGTTAGCCTCATCCACCATGTTGTCTTAAAATGGCAGGCACTTTAAGAAATCGCCGAATTTGGCAGCCAAATATAAGTTACTTTAAATAAAAGTAACTTGGATAAAGCTGACTAATTTCGCGAAATTCTCATTCATAATGATTTAGTATTGATAAAAATTAGTATTGAATCTCCTATATTCGGTTTCCACTAAATTGAGCTTCGTGTGTTTGAATAATACAAGTTGGCTTTTTTAAAATAAGGAATATGAAAGCTACCTCTTCCTCCCATCACTGGCCGGAAGGACTTTTTTAGGTAGCTTTCATTACAAAAAGCTACCTATTGCAGCCGTTCAGGGGAAAGCGATTTCAAAAAATTTTGGTATATTTTCATCGATCATGACCCCAGACCCCGAAACCACCCTTCGTTTAAAATTGACACATATATATATATATATATATATCCACATATATATATATATATATATATATATATATATATCCATATATATATATCCATATATATATATATATATATATATATCCATATATATATATCCATATATATATATATATATATCCATATATATATATATATATATATATCCATATATATATATATATAACCATTAATTAAACATAACCTTCCACCGTCAAATATTATGAATTAAAGCTGTAAGTATTAAAAAAAAAAAATTAATATAAGAATTATTATGTAAGAAAAAGGAAAAAGTGGACACCGACAAAAATTGAAAAGCTTATACATTGAATTACGTTATCAAGGGCACAGAATTCAATGATATAAGCAAAATGGTTGTTTTCTGTGGGAAAAATAAGCTAAAGCTAAAAGTTATTTTCCCCTGTGCCCAAACAACCATAAAATCAAATGAATTGATTAAAAATGAAAGCAGAATAGAAACAAATAATATGAAATGGAAGAATCAATAAAACGTATTTAAATATTTATAGGATATAAAATATAAATAATAAACACCATACCGATTAATATTTCAGTATTTTACAAAAATCCACGCGCACATGGCTGCCAGTATATCAAAAAGATTAAGGTGAATAAAACAGTTAAGAAATCACAGTAAATGATACCAAAGGATGCAGTTAATACATTATGAAATAAAATTTGAAATACCTTGTTAAACACATTTAATCTAATATAAAATAAATAGATATTAATTACATTATTTAAAATGCACTATTAAATTAATTAATAACAGTTTAACAATATCGTCAAAATTTAGCTAAAAATACCCCCTGGTATATTAAATTATAACTGAAATGGAGCTAGAAAAATTAACAATTAGAGCTATCTTAAAGAGACAAATTTAGTGCTGCCATCTAGTATTACTTCTATTAAACAACTAACGCAAGATAAATATTTGTAAGCATTTGAATGTAAATAACTGTATAAATAATTGTAAGCATTTGAATGTAAATAACTGTATAAACAGCAAAACTAAACATATCCTTATATATAGAGAATTATAAACCGAATATAAACCACACAATGTATTTAAAAACTATTGTAAATAAAATTTAAAAGCATACAATATATTCTATTAGCTAACTTATTTAAACAAAACTAAGAAATAAATAATTCTAGAACATTGATAATATATAGCATATAGCTATATGCTATAAAACAAAATAAAATTCAGTAATAATTAATATAAATAATTATTAAATATAAAAATTATTATTTATGAATTATATATCAGATATTTATAAAATGAACAGGAAATAAAAAACATGTGGAAGTAAATAGAAGGTTAAATGATACTTAAATACCCATTACTTAAAAAGCACAAATATAGAGTGTGGATTATCTTCAGACATCCATAAAAAACCATAAAGTATGAATGTGGGACATTCAAAAACATTAAACCGATAATAAATATTAAAAAGAATAGAGTAATAATAATAAAAATAATTACCCAATTTTAATGCATACAGTATAACTATATTTATATTATATATACTTATATGTATATTATTCACTATAAGAATGGCATACTATTAGTAATTAATATGATATTGTCCTTAGTAAATTTAAAATTTAATAACAAATAATTGTAAATTAGATTAATCAATAATTAGGCTAATTATAATATTAATGAAATTCTCCAATTTCATATAAAATATCAAATCAACATCCATATAAAATACGTAACAAAAATATAGTAATAATACAAGAGCCCCCCTTTTTTTTATTATATATAATTAACCATTGCGTATTATCCAGACAACACCACCCTCCTCCGTACTCTAACATCTACCCACCCAACCATCCTATAATATTTTTTTAAATATTATTTTACAATTTTAAATTTTTTATAGATATTTTTTTATTTTATAATTTTTTTGTAATTTTGTTTACGCATGTGTTAATTTGTTTTAAAAGATCATGTAAGAAAAGTACTAATTGTATATTAATGAATATATGAATTTTTTTGGAAAACCATGATTTAATGCATCATAAATTAGTTTTTTAATATTATTGTTAATTAGAGGAGAAGAACATAAACATTTTATTCTATATAAATGATTAAGTATTATATTCCGAAATACAGAATGATGTAGACAAGATTTAAAATTTGTAAATGTATTAACTTTGAATTTAAATTCTTTACGTTTGTCATATAAATCTGTGATTGTTTTATTGTCTTTGATTGTAATTTTAAGATCTAAGAAGTTAATTGTATTGTTAGATAAAAGGTTTTCCGTTAATTCCAAATTAGTGGGATAATCAACTGGAAATCGAGTAATTGCAGATTGATCAGTATCAATTAAAATGATGTCATCAATATAACGATATAGATGTAGATTATTATTAGTAAAATTACGTTCATAATGATATAAGTATAAGTCAGAGAGTAAACTGGAAGTACAACCGCCTTGTGGTATACCGACATGCTGTAAATATAAAGTATTATCTTGCAATATATAATTATTATAGATAATGAAGTTAGTTAAAGATTTAAAATATGCAATATCTATATTAGATGGTAATTCCAGTTTTTTATAATATTTTTTAAATAATGCATTTATAATTTTATGTAAATCTAATAGGTCTATAAGCTTCCTCCGCCATTTTGTTTCAAAATGGCGGCCATTTAAAAATTTTAAAAAATTTTAAAACTTGAAATGTGGTACCAAAAAAATAAAAATGGAAAAAAATTTTTTTCTTATGTATTTGACCTTTATACAAAGATTCCGGAGCAGTTTTTGTTTCGTCTATATCTTAAAAAATGGCTGAGTTATAGCATTTTGAATTTCTAGCGTGGCTGACATTTTGAAACGTCCTGAATTTTGTCACGCGATAAAAGGCGTTTTTATGAACCGATTTGGATGTAACTTCGTTTATACATAGTACATACCAATGTCTCGACCGAGTTCGTTGGCCAGCTTCATCCGCCATCTTGTTTAAAAATGGCGGCCATTTAATTTTTTAAGAAAAATTTAAATTTGAAATGTGGTACCAAAAAATTGAAAATTGAAAAAATATTTTTTTCTCATGTGTTTGACCTTGATAAAAAGATTTGGGAGCAGTTTTTGTTTCGTCTATATCTTAAAAAATGGTTGAGTTATAGCATTTTGAATTTCTAGCGTGGCTGACATTTTGAAACGTCCTGATTTTTGTCACGTGATAACGGGCGTATTTATGAACCGATTTGGATGTATCTCGGTGTGTACATAGTACATACAAATATCTCGACCGAGTTCCTTGTCCAGCTTCATCCGCCATCTTGTTTAAAAATGGCGGCCATTTAAAAATTTTTAAATTTTAAATGAGATACCAAAAAATTGGAAAATGAAAGAAGATTTTTTTCGTATGTGTTTGACCTTAATACTAATATTATTCTGGAACAGTTTTTGTTTCGTCTATATCTAAAAAAATGGCTGAGTTATAGCATTTTGAATTTCTATTGTGGCTGACATTTTAAAACGACCTGATTTTTGTCACGCCATAACAGGCGTATTTATGAACCGATTTCGATGTAACTTGGTCTGTACATAGTACATACCAATGTCTCGACCGAGTTCGTTGGCCAGCTTCATTCGCCGTCTTGTTTCAAAAGGGTTACCATTTTAAAAAAATTAAATTTAAAATTTAAAATGAGGTATTAAAAAATTGGAAAATGAAAAAGATTTTTTTTAATGTGTTTGGCCTTGATACAAAGATTCCGGAGCAGTTTTTGTTTCTGAAAATTTCTTTTTTTGTTTATATCTTATAAAATGGTTGAATTATAGCACTTTGAATTTCTAGCATGGCTAACATTTTGAAACGATCTTGTATTTGTCACGCGATAACACACGCTTTGGATAGTATACATCAATATCTCGACCAAGTTCGCTGGCCAGCTTCATCAGCCATCTTGTTTGAAAATGGCGGCCATTAAATTAAAAAAAATATATATTTAAAGTGAGGTTAAAAAAATTAGAAATTGAAAAAGGTTTCTTTCTTAAGTATTTGACCTTGATATAAGGATTCAGGAGTATTTTTTGTTTGTCTTTATCTTAAAAAATGGCTCAGACATAGCAATTTCAATATCTAATGTGGATGACATTTTGAAAAATCTGATTTTTTGCCTGCGACAGCACTCGTATATATCAATCGATTTCGATGTGAGTGAGCATGTGCACAGCAGTTACTAAGGTCTCGACCAAGTTCACTGGTTAGCCTCATCCACCATGTTGTCTTAAAATGGCAGGCACTTTAAGAAATCGCCGAATTTGGCAGCCAAATATAAGTTACTTTAAATAAAAGCAGCTTGGATAAAGCTGACTAATTTTGCTAAATTCTCATTCATAATGATTTAGTATTGATAAAAATTAGTATTGAATCTCCTATATTCGGTTTCCACTAAATTGAGCTTCGTGTGTTTGAATAATATAAGTTGGCTTTTTTAAAATAATGAATATTAAAGCTACCTCTTCCTCCCGGCACTGGCCGGAAGGACTTTTTAACCACTGGCCAGTAACAAAGTTACGAACACTTCATAAGAAATTGTGTTTTTTCTAACTGTAAACACTGTAATTTAATATTATCTTTTACGTAACTATTCGATAGGATTACACTGAACTGAAAAAAAAAAAAATATATATATATATATATATATTAAAAAACTGAAAACATACGTTTTTTTATGCGGCCCTTTGACGAAATTCGTGTTTTTTCCGCAATCATTTAACAAAATTCGCGTTTTTTTACCAGTCTTTGAAGAAATTTGAATTTCTTTTGGCGAAATTTTCGTTTTTTTACGATCTTTTGACGAAATCCGCATTCTTTTAGCGATCTTTTGACGAAATCTGCAGGTTTTTTTCGCGACCTTTTTACGAAATCTGCGTTATTTTCGTTATCTTTTGATGAAGTCTGCGTGTTTTCGAGATCTTTTGACGAAATTTGCGGGGTTTTTTTTTTGCCCTTTTTGAAGAAATTTGTGTTTTTTGATGAAATTTGCGTTTTTTCTACGACCCTTTGACGAAATTCGCGTTTTTTGCGCGATCGTTTGTCGAAATTTGCATTTTTTCGCTATCTTTTGACGAAATCTGCTGGGTTTTTTTGCGATCTTTTGACGAAATCTGCAGGTTTCTTTCGAATCTTGTGACGAAATCTGCAGGGCTTTTTTTTAGATCTTTTTACAAAATCTGCATTTTTTTTCTCGATCTTTTGATGAAGTCTGCGTGTTTCCGCGATCTTTTGACAAAATCTGCATTCTTTTCGCGATCTTTTGACAAAATCTGCGGTTTTTTCACGATCTTTTGATGAAGTCTGCGTGTTTTTTGCGATCTGAAGAAATTTGTGTTTTTTCTTGATCTTTTGATGAAATTTGCGTTTTTTTTGCGATCCTTTGTCGAAATTTGCGTTTTTTTAGCGATCCTTTGAAGAATTTTGCGGGTTTTCTTTCGCGATTCTTGGACGAAATTTGCTAAGTGATTCTTGGACGAAATTTGCATATTCTCCCACGATTTTTTGACGAAATTGGAGATTTTTTCTGCGAATGATTGACAAAATGGATTTTTTTTCGGCGACCCTGTTGAAATTAGTGGTATTTTTATGCTCGAATTTTCGGACTGATGACCCATTTTTTTTTAATTTTCGGAAGCAAATGCTTTAAATTTTCGGAAAATTGCTAGTTTCCCCTTGCTAGTTTCTTTTCTTACGTTAGGGAGAAATGGATTTGGACTCCGTAAATTCCGAACTCATTTCAGCCCTTTCTTCCCTGGCATCAGTAAATTTTTCAACCATCGCTTTTGGCGAGTGAGGACAGTAAAGTTAATCGCCACGTTTTAAGTGTTACTCGAAGATTGGCGCGTGCTAATTTTGTGCCATAACCAGAGAGAACTAAGTTAAATAAATAAATTAAAAAATTATAAAAATTCTGGTATAAAATATTTTTTATTAAAGTTATGTAAAGTTTCCAGATGTTCTAGTGTAAATAAATATTAAAAGTATGCTAATGGTAATAAAAATAGTAATAAAAATGAAGATATTAATTAGTGGGTGCATATCATTTTTAATAATTTAGTGCCTGAATAATTGCTAGGGGATAAACATTATATTGGAATTCTATACAACAAGTATTGGAAAAAATTCATAAGTTTTATATAAAATTAATTTTAATTGCAACTTAAAATAGAAAGTGCAACTAAAATGAAGTTAAAAACAGTCAAATTATATATTACAAAGGTTAAACAGGTGTGATTCTGTTCCGAATTTTCGAAAATTTAAGGCATTCGATTCCGAGAATTTTTAAAAATCGGTTATCAATCCGAAAATTCAGACACGCAAAATATTGCAAATTTCAACAAATGGTTTCCGAAAAAAATTAGTTTCGCCACTCGTTCGCAGAAAAAATCGCCAATTTTGACAAAGAATCGCAGGAAAAACGCGAATTTCGTTAAAGGATAGCAAAAAAAGACAAATTTCTTTAAAGAGCGCGAAAAAAAACGCAAATTTCGTCAAAGGATCGTGAAAAAAAGCAATCTTTTTAAGATAGCCAAAAAAACGTGAATTTCGTCAAAGGATCGCGGAAAAAACACAAAAATTCGTAAAAGGATCATGAAGAAAATGCAAAATTTGTAAAACGCGAATTTCGTCAAATTAGCGCTGAAAAAAGCGAATTTCGTCAAAGAATAGTTCAAAAATTAAAAATATTTTCTAAGGATCGCGAAAAAACATAAATTTCGTGAAAGGATCGCAAAAAATGCGAATTTCATCAAAGGACCGCGAAAAAAAAAGTTTCGTTGATGCCGGGAGGGGATCCCCCTTACCCCCTCTGTTGTAACCTTTCAGAAAATTTTCTGTGCATTTCAGAATTTTTTTTTTTACTCCAGCTAAAATTTTAGTAGAAAATTTTTATTTCTGTTTGTAATAGGTAGGTATATTCATATGAAGTAAAGATAAAAAGGTTTTACTTTTAGTGTAGATAAATTCAAAAATTGTTTCTGCTTTTATATTTTCTAAGCTTCAAGAGAAACTCTTATTTGTAAAATATAAATTTTTACGAAAAATGTGTTTTTTTTTTTGTTTTTTTTTTTTGGGGGGGGGGGGGGGTTATTATTTCAAAGTTTCTAGACAGGGGCGTAGCTACGGATATTTTTGGGGGAAGGGGTAGGGATTAAAAAAATTTCCCAACCTGAAACAAACTACTCTAATTTCCAACTCAAATTATATGTAACATAAATTTAAAAACAACGTTAAAAACGCCAGAATGTGTCTACACATTCTGGCGTTTTTAACATTGTTTTTAAATTTATATTATTCTGAGCCAAGTAGCATCTCAATAATCAATTTATATGTGCAAAGTATATGTATGATAATGAAGTTATGCATAAAAAAAAAATCCTTTCCAAAAATAAATAAATAAATACTGAAACTAAAAACATAAAAATTCTAATTATTCGTTCCTTTAATAAAAGTTTAAATACACCTCTATCACTTAGATAATTTAAATCAAAACTAGTTAATTTACTGTTTTCCTATCTTGAAATAATTCGGCATGAAAATAAAGATCAAAAGATGAGATAAACATTTCCAAAATGAAAAGTTAAGGAAGATTGGGCTCATTCTTTCTGAAACTGAAAGTTTTGTTTATTCATGTATAAAAAG